>APFE030574186.1:10373-50361 GCA_000404065.3 Pinus taeda | reverse complement strand
ATAGTTGTATATATATAATTTTTAATAGTTATCTTTACATTATACCCCTGATAATTATTAATATCATTGATATAAGCCTATCGGTGTATATCAACCACATTTCTAATCTGGTTGTAAATGTGGTTGAAATAAGCTTAGCTGGGTATATCAACCACATTTTTTAAATGTGGATGTACTAGTATTAAGTAGAAATCAAAACACATCTTATTAAAAAAATTAATTGAAATTTAGTTGTATATGTAGTTGAAATAAACCTATCTCAGTATATCAACCATATTAGTAAATATGGTTATATACCACATTAGTAAATATGGTTATGCTAGTATTAAGCACAAATCAAAACACATCCTATTAAAAAATTAATTATTATACACTCTAGCAAATAGATCAAGAGTCTTTATTCATATCTATTATTTTTTTCTTTCTAAACTTAAATGATTTTATATTTCTAAAATAAAAAATACATATGATAGATGGCATTGTATTATGTTAACATTTTGGAAAAAGAGAAATAAAAGCAGATAAATAAAAAAAAATTAAATAGATATATATCAACATACACAACCCATAATTAAATGTCATTTTATTTGAACTAGAATAAAATATTATTATTAAATATATAAATGCATAGATTATTATTGACATAAATCTAATATTAATCATTAAAATCATATTTAAAGACCAATGGGTAAAAGGTAAAATTTAAAACCTAATTTTATTATAAATTGTTTGATTTGCAGTGTAAACATAAAGTTTTGAATTATTATAATTTAAATTACACAATGCTTAACTAAAGAATTCTATAAACAATATCTTTTTAGGATTATTCTTATAACATTTGGTCATCTGCTGGGAACTTTGCCCGATCAAATTCATTGGGCACATTTAATCAATATATATTACCACCATGCAACATGATTGAAGAATTGTGTTTTTTTTAAATTATTATTATTATTTATTTATTTATTTCAATGGTGCAGACGAATTTCAATTAAAGCACCTAAAGAACATATACCCTAATAATGTGGCTTGCAATCTTTCATTACGATTGAACAAATCTAGCGTTGTCTCATTCATATAGAAAAGTATTTCTACTGATTACCAATCAAAGAAAGTATATGCTCAATTATAAACTAAATTACACAACACTGGTTACACATCCTTTGACTCGAATTCAAAATAAAATGACAATTTTATTGTTATAGAAGAATGGATGTAGTAGAAGTTTCTTAATCCAATGCACCTTTCCAACAACAAATCCATTTTTATAGCCACAAACAAAAAATTAATAATAAGGTAGAGATGAATTACTTTATTTTATTGGAAAACATTATAAATGAATGGCAAACTTCCATCAATATTTACCAACATATTGCAGAAACTCTTTAATCTCATGGCAAACTCTGTAATATACAAACTTTCATCATAATTATATCGAAACGTACATTACGATGATAAATTTAATTTAACTTTCCCTACACAATTCTAGTCCTCCCCATCAACAACATTTTTAGCACAACCAACAATGTAGCCTTGTGGCAATGCTACAAATTCACAAAAAAATAAATATTTAATACAAAATCATACCATGTAAATATGAGAACAAATACAGAAAAATATTCGTGTAAATATGAGAAATGGTACTCAAAAAATGAATTGAATTTGCAGCACCCTTAAATGAATCATTTCTCTTGTGTTTTTACAAACTCGCGTTCAGGGTAATGGGAATTAGATGATATTTTATCAAATTTATCAAACAATAATCGAAGTGTTTTCCTTATAAATTTCAATAGAGAAGTAGCTTGAAAAAATTACAAATAATTCCATTGTATTTGAGGTACTAAGATTAATTAATTCAAAGATCAGGATCGAGGTTGTCACAGTGAGTCTTCCTTGCCGCCGCAGATTGGGGTGACCTTGAGGGTATAGTTGGGGCGGATAACCTTGTGTATTAATCCGCATCATGTAAGGGACCACAAGTAGTTAGCAATAATGTGATAAGACCATGGTATTATATATATGGTATTGAGAGACCCATGGTAACGACCCATGATATTGTATGTATGAGGCCTATATAAAGGCTAGAGACTCCCCATGAAAAGATGTCAAGGATTATTGTATTGGCAAGCATATGGCTTGTGGAGTGTTCTCCTTCCTTAAGGACTGATTTTATGGTGTTACCATACCTCAAAGGTTTGATATTAATAAATATATGGAGTTTATATATTTCTTTCTTGTATTGGATCTTGGGTTTAATTGGAGTATCGGGTATATTTGCTATTTTTATATATTTTTAGGTCAGATATATTACAGATCCACTATGGAATTGATATGAGTATCTTGCATCTAACATGAATAATGGTTCTCCTTCAATATTTCTCTCAAAATCATAGCAAGATCCACTGTTGAGATTAAATTTTTTTATTGTTAAATGTAAAACAACCTGACAATCCTCTACCAAAACACTATCTAAAATCCTTAAAGAACCTTTATGGAACTGAATACTTGCTAGCTCTAAAAATGTAAATAACCACTAATGATATAAATGTATAACAACTTGACAATCCTCTAATAAAACACCATCTAAAATCACTAAAAAATAATTATGGAACTGAATACTTTCTAGCTCTAAGAATTTAAATAACCAATGATGAGAAAAACTTGAAATGAGCTCTGTCGTTGAGCTCAAAAGATCAAACAAATTCATATTGTGTTTGCTTGTAATGCAAACACTTAACCATGAAATGGGTGAGGGAATTAGTAATGCACAGGCAACCACTCAGTTTACATAATGGAGTAGACAAAACAACTGAAATGAGCTTTAGTAGCGGCTGAGCTCAAAAAATCAAACAAATTGAAATTGCTTCAGCTTGTAGTGCAACCATTTAACCATGAAATGGGTGACAGAATTAGTAACGCATAGGAAACCACTCAGTTTACGTAATGGAGTAAACAAAATACTTGGCAAATTGTTGAAGAGGCATATGCTTAAGAATGTGAATAGACATACATTTTAGAATCAATGCACATTTGAATATATATTTTATAATTTTTTCAAATTCATTTGTCACTAATGAACATATGTGGTTATCAACAAGACGTACAGTAAATTTTTAATCATTCTTTGTAAGAAATTAATTTAAGTACGCTTTAAACATGTGATTTAGACATGCAAGTAAGTTAGTGGTGTGAATTATATCCATTGATATAGTCGAAACTATGAGAATACACAGTCATCTTTCAATTTAGACCATTCGATCAAAATAATTAATTAGCAAAAAAATTAAAGTACCCAATTCCAATAAGAAAAACGCTTATTGATATAATTAAACCATGATTATTATGGATGTGCAACAAAGAGATCTATTGATCTCTGTTGACTCTTAACAAACAAAGACATTATTTTAGAGCTCTGTTCCAAAGCTTTGTTTGACAGCCAGCCCTTGTGCGAACCCTGATGGAGTCGAGGAGTAAGCATTATTTGCAGAACTGTAAAACGATGGAACTCATCAGAAATCACGTGGTGGAGTTTCTAAGATCGTAGGTCTCGTATACGACAACACCTATTATGAAAAGGGCGAGAGAAGCGCCAGAGTGACTCACAACTGATGTGGAGCCGAGGAGCCTTTTTAGGTGTGAGCTGAAGTGTTCTTAAAGCATTAAACATTGGCATAGTAGAAGTTATATGCTTTGTCTATTTACATGCACAACAATCAATAATTTTATCTTTATGTGTATGTATATGGTCTTAATATTTCGTGGCTTGAATACCCACGTGACTCTCACGCAAAAGATTGATCGCCCACGTCGCCATCACATATACGCTCAAATACTTTCAAATTTGAGTATCAAGAATCCAGTTGCAACTTCAAGCGTGGCCCCAAGTCATTTTCATATAATGAAAATAGTGCAAAGATTCCACTTGCAGCCAGAACAATACAGGGGTCCCAATTTCCCTTTCTTGAAAGCACCACAGAACAATACGAGGGTCCCATAAGTACATCTGTCCATGAAGAGCAGAGGACAAGAAGAGCACTAGGCCAAATCCACATCACAAGGTAGCACGCGATGATTTGACTGGGAAGTTGCTTAAAGGATTTTCCATCGAACAATGAAGTGCTCCTTATTTCTGACCCATCATATGAATTTGTGGGTCTGGGTTCCGTGCCACTTACAGTTCCAATAACCCTCTTTTCTTTCAGTGATATGGAGAGACCTTATAACTTCCTAAACTCATGCATTCTTCATCTTCTTCTGAAATGTTGTATCAATTGTGTGATTGAGAATTCCTATAACCTTTTTTTTTCTTCTAATCCCTCTTCTTCCGACAATATAGAGAAGATGTCATCATTTTACTTTTGGAAACACCTAAGGAATTAACATGGTAATATATCAATTGGTCTGCTAGGTTACACTATTGCGGATTAAAAATGGAAACAACTTACAAATGAGAAGCAAGAGTAGAAAAATAGTCCTTTATCTCGGAAGGTCCATGCTATCCTTCAGCAGTAAAAGGATATCCAGAAGGAAGATGGGCAAGCGTCTCTTTGAACTTGGATCCAAATTGCAATATACAAAGTCCAAAGATGTACTCTTACAGTTGGACACATTAGACATGGCTTTGTCCCTCATAAAGTTATCAGATTGGAAAAGGTCAGGTTGGGCCTTGGAGCCATCAATGATTGCTTTGATACAATCCATGTTCTTGGATCATTCTTGTGAAAGGGTTAGACTCACTGTTGCCTCTTGTATCAACAAGATCATAGCTTTAACATTGCCACTACCGCCTTACAACAATGATATCATTAGGGAGACCAAATAATATTGATGTGATTAATCCGACAGACATGCTTAGTATATTATGGATCACAAAAGCCCAAGATCTAACATCATGCTTCCTACCTTTCGAAAGCGATGAAATTTTTTAAAACTCATGGAAAAGTTCAACTTTGGCACCTCTATGTTGAATTTGGAGTGCGACGACTTGATCTTTTAGTTACTACAAAGATTTTACACCAACATTACATTAGCTTATCTAGGCTGTGTCAAAACAAGCATATAAAAGATTGTGTCACTATTCTTCACCGGAGATGTTGGGATTTGTAAGATACTAAGATAAGAATTGTTGACCATTTGGAGGAAGGAGCCAAAGGTATCACCAGCTGTGTATGATCTAGTTGAGAAGTTAGTCAGGCAAAACATAAAATTGCTCAGAAGGGTGTTGACTAGGAAGGAGTTAAGAAGGATTGGTGGAGGAAGCAAGAACAAAATATGCAACAAGAATGAACTAAGGAGGAGATGACTATGCTTTCTCTGCAAGTGACCTTGGGCCCTTAACCATTCATGTACGAGAGATAAGGAGGCAACAAGGGCAGATCATGGGGATTCATCCATAGTTGGGTTCACCGGTTTTCAAAAGAGAACCTATGAAGGATCCAAGAAGTAAAATATAGATGGTGAACAACAACACCATGTTTTTAAGAGAAACTTGTAGGACAAGACAATGATAATCAACCAAATTGACAAAGTACATGGGGAAAGGAAGGAGGTGATTCCTCCTAATGATGTGGTAGTTGAGTCTATAGATATCCAGGAGAACATCCATAAAGAGTATGGGAAATCAGATGTAGATAACAATCCACCAGTACATCCATGTGTGACAACCAGAGAGGGTGGACAACTTATCCCTACATGTGGATAAGGCCAAGAAGAAGACTTTCAAGGGAAATCAAATGAGGAGCTAGTAGTAATAATCAAACATGATGGGCATGACCAAGCGGGGCAGTATGAAAACTATAGTATGCAGGATAAGCCTTTTCTGGAGGGCCAGCCATTTAAGGTTCAAGTTGACGTTGTGTTCGTAGGGCATCCGGTGCAAACAGATACAGAGACATCTAGCAGGGCACTAGAATTTCCAGTAGAGGACTTTCCGGAAAGGATCATGCATTTCAAGACAAATCTTATGATGTTGAATCATAGAGTCTGGATAGTCTGAGACATTGTCTTACAGGAGAGTAGAAAAATTGAGGAGCTGATAAGGGTATGTGCCGAATCAATGACCAAGTTGTCTAATATTGAGGAATGACTCAAGAACCTCACAACGCAACAAGAGGAGTACAGTTGGGAGTTCCAAAGAAACCCTCTACAGGAGTACATAGATGAGGTTTGCAACACTACCAACCCACCTTTATACATTAGGAAGAGCAGGGCAGATTTCTCCAAAGGGATCATGTTGGGTGACCAAATGGAGTAGCATGAGTTGAGCATCGTGCAACATCAACATAGTAGATTTGCAGGTATTCATCTTTCCCAATGCATGGATTGGCGAGAGATTATGAGTTGGTACTCTATTGATGGGTCGATTCCTAGGAGGACACTCACAGTTAAGGGAATATTGCAGCTTGGCCCTTTGGCATAGGAAATGATAAAGGCTTGAGATGGTACCATAATCCATAGATCCCAAGGCTTAGGTGGCATTGGGATCCAGGAGAATCCATTGGGGGTAGGATTGGTCAGGCGATTGTTTGGGATCCAGGTATCGAAGGATCCATTTAGAATCATTTAGTATGGAGTTATGGAATAACACACCAGGTTGTATGGGATCCTGGTATCAATGATTCTATTGTGGATAACAGTGAATTTCTTGAGGGCAAACAATTTTTGGGTGGGAGGATTTGTAATATTCTTTTTTTTGGATATGGTCAAAATGGATGAAACCTACCCATGGTATTTATTGTGGTATTTTCCCATAGTATCTGCCCTGGTATTTTCCTTCGTTTTTCGAGGGAAATAATAAAATAACGCTTCTAGAGAATCCATCAAGCCTATAAAAGGGGATAGGAGCTAGGTATTGGATCATTCTCGGTTTATCTATTTTATTTATATTTAGTGAGAACTTGGTGTGGCTAGTTCTAGTTTGATCCCCAAGATGAAAACCCTACGGGTGCGAGTTGTCTAATGGATCCATCCAGGGTCCATGATTGTGATTCAATCTTGCTTTCTATTTTAACGAGAAGTCACGTATGGCACTGCAAGAGCTCAGATATTTTTGTATGGGCATGTACTCATTTATTTAGTTAATAATATAAATAAAAGCTGCATTTCCAAATCTTGTTGTGTTCAATATTTTGATTGCAAGTATTTTTAACTAGAACACTAACTTGTGCTAAATCTGTCGAAATTTTTAAGCTTTGGGATATTACACTATCTTGGACCATTCACCCCAGAAGATTGATTTGTCATCTGAGGATCTAAAGTTGCACAATTTTCCAGATTTGGAAGTACCCATCCTTTCCGTGGCTGGCTTCCATTTTTTAGAGGTGTGTTGAGAGATTTTCCAGGAAAAGTACCGAGAACTTTGGACTTAATGTCATTGGGGATGCCTGTATCAGCCCCCTATTTCCACAAGGACTGAGTTTCTACTCCATTCTTCCAATCATAAAACTCTTTCAGAGATAGAAGACAATGTACAACAGTCACCATATTACCCTGAAAACATTCACACAATCGAAGGCTAACAAACCAAATACAGATGATTATACACAGGCAACATCAAGTGGAAAAGGCCAAGTAATGCTTCCTGTTCCAAATTAGAAGCTTCAAAACTTGGCACCCTTAAATCGTCTATAGCTACCAGGTAATTCTGGACATTCTCAAACCATTGACACACAGAATGCGCAACGCTTGGTTTTGTCAAATGGTAAATCTGGAAATATTAAATTACTAACATAACATAACAGAGACATTCATGTTCACTGTAAAAAATACTTAGAGATAGGTTAAGCCCATGTTTTCTTCTCCACACAAAATGCCCTTCTTCATGTACAGGAACTTGTGCAAAACACATTTTTCTTTCATTTGCAAAACCCCAAGAGATCCAAGATTTTAATTTGAAAAAATGTGTTAAAAAAGATTTTCAGTAACATGTAGATTTTTTTTTCCCTTCTATGTAAAATATGATATCCACTGCAATCTAATTTCTGAACTCAATATTGGTTCTAGAACGGAAACAAAAATTGTCCTGTGTCCTAAAGATGGGGAATAAGCACATGGTAAGCGGGAGGTAAAATGTACCTTGGGTATCGAGCCAAGATTTAGTTTATTCATAAACTGGCAAAGAATGCTCCCATTACTTAAGCATGCTCTCAAATCCTCTTCGGGAGGCTCATCTGGGAGATTTATTGTGGCGAACATGTTGTTGAGCCAGTCCTTCGTGTAGCTAGATAACGGAAATACGACAACAGGTTATCGGCACAATGGTAAGAATATAGGTGTTACACAGATAAATGTAAAAGAACAGGAGATTCTCAGATAATAATACCTGTCCTAACTCCATTCATCACAAACAACTGAACCAAATCTCCATTATGAACAACCATGCCTTTTAAGAAAGAATAATACGTCTAGAAATCGAAAAGACTTAAACAAAATTCAAGCTATCTAAAATTTGAAGTACCTGCTTCTGCAACTCTTCTTGAAGCCATTTGTATGTCGCTCAATTTCATAATAATTCCATTTGTACATGCAATATACTAGTCCCTTGATTGGAATAGTACCTGCTTCTGCAACTCTTCTTGAAGCCATTTGTATGTCGCTCAATTTCATAATAATTCCATTTGTACATGCAATATACTAGTCCCTTGATTGGAATTAAGGAAAACAATTTCTCGTGTCGCCTTGGTTCTGCATGAAATTTGGCAAAAGAGAGACCGATCGGAAGCCTAAAAAATTCAGAGTCGCAATGGCTCCTCTGTGAACGACATTGTTCCACTGTTGTTTGCAGTTTCCATAATCCTAACTCTTTTGTCACATGTCGAACCCTTGCGGTAGAGTGCAGTTCTCAAGAGCATATTTAATACTTGTGCAGAGCTTTCATTGCGCTGGATGCAAACACAAACACAATCTCAACATACTACAGATTGTAGAATTTGACATTTCCTCAATTGCATCGAAGGATTTTACACAAAATATGCACACAACCACGAACTGAATTTCTGGCCTCTTTGAAGTGAACAATGTTTGGATGTTTCAGAGAACGATGGTTGATGATTTCTATGAGCAGATTCTCATCAATTTACAAGAAAGATAAAAACGATGTGAGTTAAATTGAAAAGAAAGAACAATTAAATCCTGCTAGTGAATGGGGGAACGGTGTGATATTTATAAAAATGGAGGCAATCGTAACTAGCCCAGGCCCAAATCTCAATGCATTCATGGCCAAAAAGACTCAGTGGGTTTTGTAACCATAAAAAGTTAAGGTTCAGTGGATATGGTAATTATACCTTCTCCCCTACACTCAAAGGATGGCAGTGCCCAAAGTTGACAATGTTGTGGCTGAGGACATGGATTTACAGAGGTATCATGGAAAATAATTCAAATGCTACGAGGTCGGAGGTTGTTCTAGCACCGACAGTTTCAAAAAAACTCAAACAGAGACATATGGTGAAGGAGGATTTCAAAAGATATCAATGAGATGGGAAAGGTTGATCTCAAGTCTTTGCAAATTATGCCCTGCAAACCTGTTGAAGATGAAGGCATTGCAAACAATAATAGCAGAGCCAGTTTAGGAAACAACAATTTCTCCATCTATGGATCCAGCTACGGGAAGGGCACAAACAAACCTTGAGTGGTTTCTCTGACTATGCCAAATGACCGCATTGATTCTCTTCAATTGCATCTAAAATGGAATTTGCATGTAGGTGAACCCTTTCAAAAGAGGGAGCATTCACTGGTGGTTCATCTAAAATCGCATGTACAGGGCGGTGAAGCGTGTGTAAGGTATAAGGCAGTGAAGTGTGTACAAAGGATTTTGTGTAGAGAAAGTATGTGCCGAGGAATCTATGCTGAGGAAATATGTGTGGAGATTGTTGTGTGGATGAAGCTTGGCCAAGGAAGCATGTGCCATGACATTAATCAATTAATTAGTAGTAGAGACAAAGGAAGCATGTCTCATGACATTAATCAATTAATTAGTGGTAGAGAGAGACTATGTTTCTTTGACACTATTAATCTTGTTGTTTATTACACACAACAAAATCTATGAAGAAATTTAAATTATAACATTTTTTATATTAAAAACAATGTTACATCATCTTTTTAACTAAGTCATGTTGTTGACATGAACATACTTATTGGCGGATAATTATTGTACAATGCAGACTGTTAATCACAACAATGATTTTTTATCCTTTTTAATTTATAATGGCATGGTTTGGGATGGAATGCAATGAGTGGCCCAATTGTAATGGATACCAAATGACCCATATACAAGTAAAAAAATCTTATAAAAGTTTATTAATTATTTTTTAATGAAATATAGAGAAGAAAACCAAGAGAAATAACAAGAAATCTATTACTTCTAATACTAAAGTTAACTATGAAATTTTTTTATTTTTTGAGAATGCACTAAAAATTGTTTGAATCAAATAGGGAAAATAGACTTAAGTTGCATACCTGAAATTTTCATCTGCAAATTTTTATGTGACCTATGATGATCCCATACAATTTGAATATTCAAAAAAACGTATAGCCACTCCAAAAACTTTGTTGGTAAATATCACTTGGATAAATATCCCTTCTAAATTTTGAGAAAAGAATGAAGCATTGATTAAGGTTTTATTTTATAAACATTAATTTTAAAAATTGAAATTTCCTTTTCTTTTTTGGGAGCACATTGAAAATTGTTTGAATTAAATAAGAGAATTTTGGATTGAGATAATTAATAGAATGAAGTCATATGTTTGAAATTTCTCCTCTATAAATTTGTATGTCACCAATATTGGTCCCTTAAAAATTGTCTATTAAAAAAAATACCAATTACAAAGTATTTACCAATAAATCTTTCTTGCACAAAACTCCCTTTACAATTTTGGCAAATAAAGAAATGAGAAATATTATTTTAGTTTGCAAACATACATCTAGAAAATGAAATTCCCACTCATCTTTTCTTTGTATATTTTGGTGCGGTAATGATAAATGTGAACTTTGTTTTTGTACATACTTTTTTGGTGCACTCTTTAGTGTAAATCACACAAGTGCATTTGCCACGTTAAAACACTCTGCTAGACAATTATTTAATGAAATACAAATATAAACCTATGCAATTATTATTTTGCGAAAGTTTTTCTTTATGGAGGAGAAAATGGAGGTCACTCTTTGGTGCATATCATTATTTAGTATACTAGTTTGTTTATTATATGTAGATGTAATGGGGTGTAGTAAAATAATAGAGAGCATTGGAAACTTTTAAAATCCCTTTGGAATTGTGTTTCAAATTAAATTGTCCTATGCTTCAAAAAAAATCTTTTAAAATATATCCATCTATTAATGGTGATTTTGGCTCAAATGCAGGGAAAAATGTTTATAACATCAAGTGACCAAGTTTTCAAATTCCAATTTGATGATGACTGGGTTACATTAACTTACCAATAACCCATGACAACTCAACCCACAACTCTGTTTTTACCCAATTTTGGAATACTTCAGGAACTCTTTAAAATATGCAGTAAAAAAGAGAATATGGATTTTTCCATGAGAGGGCTTTCTCTCACCTTCCAATCTTTTCCTTGCCTTAACTAATTTAATACATGTTCATTTAGAAAATGGTGCAATGGGCATGCTAAAATAGGTTTCCAAAACCTAATACACAACCCTAAAAACTTCTAGTTGTAGGCGCTATTGTTATAGCATCATTTAGCACTCATGTAGTCTTGATGCTATTTTATGGCCATGGGCAGTCCCTTTCCCTATGCAGACTTGAGTTTATATTAAAAAAAAATATCTCAAATTCCATACGCAATTCTTCCCATACTAAATCACATACATATGCAGGTACCATAACATTATACCTGTGTACACCTTTTAAAATATGAATAAATAAATTAAAATTATATTTTTTGGGCGGGGTTTATGGGTTTTACTGAGAGCCCACCTATAGGAGCCTATGACCTAATTGAAATAACCAATTTGAGGTGGTATATATACACCCCTTGGGTAGGCCTAATACATATAAGAAGATGGATATCAACATTATACTTGATTTCTCCCAAATCAAGTTTGCTTTTCTTGTGCCTCTTGCACTCCTAGTCTCTAGGAAACCCTGGTTTCCTTTGCATAGGTGCTCAACATCCTTATCTAGCATCTACTTGCACCTATTAGAGAGGTTGTCTTCATGGCTCGGGCTAGATGGATTGAGAGGAAGGCTTCATCAGTGCCTTTGGCCTGGATCAGGTTGTATCTTTCCTATACTTATTGTTGTTAATCAATAAAGAAGCTCATGTCTTGTTCCTAATATATGTTGTCATCTTATGAATAATGGTTTATATGTTTATATATGATGCTATAACATATTACTATGTATGCACATTGAATTATCTATTATGTATATGCTTTTGTGACTTATTTGCAGGTTTGCACGTCTTGGAGGAAGCACAGGGTTTGGACCCTATGGTAACATCTTCAAACGTAGGACCTTCGGGTATGTTTCCAAATCCATTTTTGGTAATTCATATGTTTTTCATACTTGTTTGAGTGATTTTTGTTGATTATATTATCCTGCTATGTTGAGGCTTTCAACCCTTGCCTTAGGGAACTTTTCCCGCTAATAAAATTGGCGACTCCACTGGGGAATACCATCAAGTATTTCCTAGAAGGGTTGTTTGGATTTGATCTGGGTTCAGTTTGTTGTTTCTTCTTTTTCCATCCTTCTCGAGTCTAAAATAATTTGATCAGTCAACCTGATCTTTCAGGTCTTGGCTTTATTTTTAATTTTTCCTTAGTTTTCCATTTATACACATTTTGATTGTAAACAGTAGTGTATATACAAAATTTCTTCCAAAGGAACCTGTGTATACACGTGTTTCTTCAGACAAAACCACGTATACATGTGAGAGTGCATTCAAAGAGTCACGTACATATTTGAAATAAGATTTTTTTTTCATTTCTAGCTTTTGCTGAGGTCTTGACCAAGTTCCTTTATGATTTATTGACGTTTATGAGGCTTGTAATCACCTTGATATCTGTTGTTGTTGGTGTTTTTCGTCTTTATTGAGAAATTATTATGTCAACCTAGGGCTTTGTAACACCCTCCTCCCACATCTACCCAAGTAACCGGCCAACTGAGGTAAACATGTGACGAGAGGCTACTATGATTGGAATCCCAACCACTCAGGTGGCTAGCCCCTGGGTCCCACTGAATTTTTTGACAACTTGACCTCTAGACGCTCTCATGCTATAGGTTTGCCAGCATCCAGGAGGCTCTAGACACTCTCATGACAAGGCATCCCAGCATCTAGGGACTATTTTTCTCAGTATTGTGCGAGAGTCCTTGGGATTTGAGCCACTTTTTCAGGCCTAGAGCCCAGGTCACTACCCAAAATTGGATGACACTTCCAGAATAGTAAGATAATAGGGAAACAATGATGTAAAAGTATATACTTGAACAAGCCCTTAACCAAACCCCTACTAGCCATGATAGGCAATTCACCAAAAATATCGAAAATATGTAATCACAGGTGTAAACAACAAAGTAAGCATCGGGATCTCATACTTATCTGAGAATCGCTAAGAACCATTGTTCCCTCATATCATTTACTTCATTATCATCTATTAGGTCATAGATACATTATCCATTCATTTACAAGTAAAAACATGATGAAAGCCATAAATAATGACTGTCATAAAACACATACATAACCAACATAATAGCAATGAAATCACAACCATATGATCCACATATAAACCAATATAATACTCATAGAAATACAAGGAGAAATAACCTCATATTAATTATGCAAAATCCAAACCCAGGATGGGACTACCACATTCCACCCGACCATAGAATGGCTAATTAAAATCTCTCTTCATCCATTCACCTCTGTGTCATATTCCAAGCATGAATGTGGGATTCAAACCAAAAGAACCAACGGGCATCCCGAGGCTAAACCACCTCACCCTCATTAATAGAAACTAGGATTTACCGTAATCCATCCCGGATCACTAGGCCAACACAATAAACATGTAATAGCATGCTTTACCATGATCTCCACCCAATCACTAGGCCAAACAAGCATTGATTTCATCAGATTTCTCCACTTACACCAGGAAGAGTTTTCATGTCTTCTAGTCTCTCAGGCTTTACCGCAATCCACACTAGATCACTAGGTCCTAAACTATGATCCACTCTCCAAGCTTTACCGCATATCCCAACCCAGGATTACTAGGCCCAACAAAGAGAAAACCACCTCTTGGCTTTACCATATATCCTTCCATTCACCAACAAGGATTCCTTGGCCCACTGAGGCAACACAAAATATGGCTTTACCACAACCCACAGTCTAGTTCAAGGGTTACTAGGCCATGTGTTCTATCATTTAGAGACCCACCTCTCTCAGCATCAAATCCATTTGGAAATCTATCTCAACCAAAACATGAGAACCCCATCACACCATGGCTATCTAGAAATGGTAAGGCTAGGCTTAAAACACTACCACACCTGGAAAAACCCATGCCATAACAACAAAAGAACCACATGCAATACCATGCATGCCAAATCTAGCAAGGAAAACACACATGAAAATTGTTACTTGCAAATAATCCTGTTGTAGTTGCTTGATCCTGCTCTTCCTTTCTTTCTCCTTCCTTCCTCTTTCCTTCTTTGCCTTCCTTGATCCAATGCAAAACCTGAGCAAAAGCTTGAGCCAAAAGCTTGCCAACTAATCCTCAGAAGCCTTTTTATCAATGAGATCTCTATTTTCTTCATTTTCCATTATTTTCTTTCATTTTCCTCCTCACATGTAACTTGTGACCTTTCACCTTCCTTTTCTCCTAATTTCCATTATTTTCATAAATAAATGTGCCAAAAATGTCATTTTTCCTTTCCAAAGACTTAGCCATTTCCTTTTCCAATTTCCTTTAGCCATACTAAACTAATGAACACCCACTAGGATGTCTTGCCCAACATTCAACTTGGAATACATGTCCCATCAACCGTGGTCTTATATTTTTTTACATGGATTTTTAACCAGGGTTGTTACAGAACCCTCCCGCTTGGGGGAACACTGTCCTTGGTGTTCAATGACACCTATAACTAGCAAGACCGCTGAAAAAAACATACTACCCATGTAGCTTTATAACACAACTTGTTGTAGTATTTATAATGACCATATGCTAAAACATACTGCATATTGGAGCTTTATAACATAGCTCATTACAGTATTTACAATAACCACATATACACATATGTACATTTGCTAAACCAAAAAATAAAAGGATACAATGCCTGCATCCACAACAAGGGAATCCAGAGGCTCACACCTCCCCCCTAAAGTAATGTCAGGATTCACCTCCCTCCCAAGAAGTCCAAAATACATTGCCGCAGTCAAAGCTGCATCTAATGTCCAACGCTACAAACCCAAGCCACTTGTCCTCTCAGTGAATAGTTATCGGCTCATTGTTCCAAGGTGCACTCCCGGTGTGCATCTGATTCGATATGGAAATGCTAATGACAAAATAAATCCATCCCTGACCTTCCCTTCTCTGCTACACAGTCCCTCGGGCAATATGGTCACCCCCTTTCGTGCAGTCACTCACCTTCCAAGTTCCCTAATGTCCCCTATCCCGGGCGATCCATCCCTTGGCAAGGCTTCCTCGCATCAAAAGGTCAACAATCAAGGCATATACCTACCTCAAAACCATCATACCAGTCATAGCATGCTCATGGAAATCAATGGACACTATTGGGTACCATTTTCCCACAATGGCCCTGCTCCTGAATACTTTACCAACATATTGCTAAATTTTCAAATTCCTTTTACTAGTGCAATTTCTTGTAGTCAATTTTAAACACCCAACTGGGCATTTCATGCTTTCCTGTACCAAGCACATAATTTCCATTATATTCAAAATAAATTTAAATAAATTCACATCATACCTCATTAGTAGCTCATCAATAAGGTACACTTGTAATGCTTTTTACTTCCTGTCACAATAAGTCAAACTAATTATTTGATCAAATCATCATGAATAAACATATCACATCAGGTTAGCTCAAAACACAACCATCATAGATCAAAATCATAAATTATAGGTAACCATCATAAACCAGAGTCATAGATCACATGTAATAATCATAGACCATAATCATAAATCACATGCATAATAAAACTGAAATAAAATACTGATACTTATCCCTTAATCAATCCTTAGCTTCCACATTTGTCCTTATTTTGTATGCACTCCGAATCAGTTTCCACAAACGACAAACACCTAATGCCTTCTCCTCAACCATGTGCACATACACATAGTGTACATCACACACGTACAATCACACACGACATACAACACCATGCAATACATGGATCTACACCTGAAACAAAATAGATACACTTATACCTAGTGTACAACACCACACATTACATGTTCTGACACTCGGTGCACACCACCACATAATACATACACCTACACCCAATGTATAACACAACACATACATCTATACCCGATGTACAATGTCACACAATACATGTACCTACACCTGGCGTACAATGCAACATAATACATCTATACTCGATGTACAATACCACAAAATACTTGTACCTACACCAGGCATACAACACAACACAACACAATACATGTACTACATAGAGTACACATGACGAGTACACATGTCATTATAGCATAACTACACAATGTACATACATAGTACCACATGTACACAACATAACATGTACAACATGCACATAATACCACATGTACACCAATACCACATGTACACTGCACCACCTGCACAATGTGTAGACAACATCACATGTACACAACACCACCTAAACAATGTGTACACAATGCCACATGTACATCACACCTTCTGTACAACATGTACACAATACCACATGTGCACAATACCACATACACAACATGTACATGACACCACGTGTACGCAACATCACATGCATGACATGTACACATCACCACCCACACATAGCACTACTTGTACAACATGTAGATGACACCATATGCACAAAACACCACTTGTACAAACATGCACACAACACCATATGTACATAGCACCATATGTACAACATGTAGGCAACACCACTTGTACATAACACTGCATATCCAACATGTACATAGCATCATCTGTACACAACTCTACATATCCAACATGAGCACAACACCATATGCACACAACGCTACATATCCAACATGTACATAGCACCATCTATTCCCTATTAGTGCCTACCAGTCATGTCAGTCACCAGTGATCAAATATGCTCTTACAAGGTTTTGTTAGGGTCTTGAGGTCAAATTTTATCATTTCATTAGGTTTCAAAATAAAATTTGGTCACTGGCTATTGTGTCTAGGTCACTACTACTCCCTTAACTTACTCATGGTCTTCATCACTTATCATGGTCATTGTCTTCTTCGAGGTATCATATCTTGATTTAAGTGTCTTGGGTCATGAAATGGTTAAATTCCTCATTTTAGGTCATGGTCTAGGGTTTCACTCCATGTGTCATCATGATACCATATGTCAAAACAAAAACATTTCCATCATGTGAGTCAGTGGGTAAATGGAGTTAGTAGCTTAGGGAAAGAAAAATAAAGGTAAAGGTAATGTTTTATTTCAAATAAGACAATGTTGGAGTACACTACCTCGTCTCATCATTTCTCAAAGGGACATATGATGTCATGCCACTACCAAAGAAAAAATCAACTTTCAAGCTATGAAGGACCATCCAAAGCATCAAAAGGGTTTCATTTCAACATTCACAAGTTTAAGAATCTCCTTGGTAAGTAAATAAACATCTGTCACCTCTTATGCATCCTTCATTATGAAGAACTCAGTGAAAATCCCTCTCCTAGGGTTTTGTTGTGCTTTTGGTCTCCAAATGCTTTTGGTTCATTGTAATAAGAAAAATCCTATATTTTATGTTCCATTACCCACTCACATACCTCATATACCCCTCCCAACCATTTATCATGTCCATTCCCTTCATTTCCCCTAATTTTCCCTAAACCCTAGCTCAATGCTGCTTTTTTACTAATTTCTAGGCTAGGACTGTGTTTTGGACTTTTCTCACACCTTTCCCTCACTCTTCTCAAGAAATTACACCTCCTTACACTCCCTAACATCTATCCCAACCACCTAGAATTTTCCAAAGAATTTAGAAAGACCCTAACCCCTTTATTCCCCTCCATCTACAAGATTGTCTCAATCCCCTGTTTTCCTAAAACTAAACCATAATTCTTCCTCCTAGTGAGCTAGGGTTTCACCTTAGAAGAAGAGGCCCCACACAATGAAAATAATAATTAAAATAATGGAGGACATATCCGAAGAGTTGAGCCATCTAACATCAAAGAGATCAACACCTCACAAACTCATCAAGCAGTCATCTATGGCACACAGGGACAATTTTGCTTCAAAGTGTGTTTCTGATCAAATGGAGATGAAATTGAAAAACTGGAAGAGGTTTTTGTCAATAATATACCAAGGTACAAAAAAATCCTTCAGTGTTTAGACAGGTATCATAGATTGGGAGATATGCAACTTTCTTGGAGACCTATGCCAGAAAATAAATAAAAATCAAGTTAATTTCTTGTTTTAGTCATTATTTTGTGGCATGGAGTACGAGCAAATTAAAATTAATTTCCAGAAAATGAGAGAGGTTTGTATTCAAAACATCCTTATATACAAAACAAATCTCTCATTTTTCCAAAATTCCTTATGGTTAGAGATGTATCGCTCCATATTTGAGCCCTAGTTTTGTAGAAAAACCCAAAATTTTGACCCTGCCAAAAATGTAGCACCTTGGCATTGCGCTTTTTCCTCAGGGATCCAAATGACAAGTGACTTACAATTTTGGAAATATAATGACCTCTTCTCAAAACCCATTTCATCAGATTTCTCATAAAGGGCTCAAATTTTGAGAAAAAGGAGAAAAAAGGGTCAAAAATCATCATTCTACCACTCTTTTTGTCAAGCATTGCACTTCTGGAGACACCTTGGGAGAATGAGGTTTTGAAGGCCTTTCCATGGGTCATTTTCAAAATTTCAAGGTGTTATGGAAACTAGACAAGTAAGTATCATTGATCATTTTCTCACATCTCAATTTGGACTTCAAAAAGACACCTAAAAGTGGGCTCAAAGTTGGAATTGTGCTCTGTAATTTCCTATGTTTTTTATTCAAATTTTCACTATGTAAATTTCCAAGTTTTCAGTTTGGCTTGGTCAAAGTCAAAACTCTTGATGTAATTGAACATGGTTCAAGGTTAGATGATTTAAGCATGAATAAATGCACATGATAGTTTTTTTTATGTTTAATATGTATCATTAAGGAAACAAAATCCAAAACAAAGTCTCCAAGAAGTGTTTGTGTTTAACTTTCTCACTCTCCCTTGTTGGTTGAGAGAATCTTGGAATCAGTTCCACCACCTAGGAATTCAACTCCTGAAGGTGGGGAAGTTGTTTATGGAGTCTATATGTATCATTTCTCTTTCAGAGAGAGGAGTTGGACTTTTGTGGAGAAGGCTTGTATGTTTATGTTCTCTTCAACTAATACAGGAGCATTTGCAGCTATATTTCAGGAACTCTAGTTCAATGAGTCTATGGTGTTTTTTTCCTCTTTCTATCAGTTTCAAATGGATAAATCATCTCCCTTTACATGCTTTATCTTCTTCCTATGAATTTCCTTGGAGTTATATAGACAGGAATCTTGAATTTAAGCTTTGTTGGGTGTAGTATAGGGTCTATAAATGTACCAACATTTAATTTGTCAATTTGGAGAGTTTGTGAACTCGAGACACAAAACTAGGAGAGAGTCCTTGGTAACCTGCAAAACAAATTCTAGTCTATCTTACGATTAAGCTCGAAAATAAATGTAATCCTGCACTAGTGCGAGAAACACCAATCCAAACAATTAAAAGCATGCGGGAAAGTAAAAGCAATCAATGTGAAAGGAAATTCTAATTGCAAGTAAACAAAAGGGAAATCAGAACTTGAAATCAAGCAGTGTCTGCACAATAACAAAAAGACTGTAAATGCTGGAATAAATTCAAAAGCAATTCAAACTATTCTACTTACACTAATTCTTCATGTACTAATTCTGCTTGCACTAATTATGTCTGTACTAATTCTGCTTGTAGTAATTCTGTGTAACATTTTGCTTGCACTGGTGCAAGCAGAAAATATGCCTGCACTAATTATGTGTAAGAACAATCCAGAAGTTAAAGGAAACCATAATATTAATTAAGCATTTATCATAGTGCAATTTCCCTTTTATACATGTTGTCTTTGTGTTATAAGAATCACAACTTTAAGATAAACTTATATGTGATTTCTTCTTTAATGATGCATGAGTTAAGATTAGATGATTTCACCATTTCATAATTATTAAATGCGTAAGGTGAACCCAATCAAAACATAGACCCATGAATTACTGACTAGAGCAGAGGATCCTTAGCATAAGCCAGTTAGTCGATCTAGAGGATGCGATGTTTATAAAGAAATATCTTTCATGCAAGCAAAATAAAAAAATAATTTAAGTACAAGAATAATTTGCAGCAAAAAGGAAATTAATTTTAAAGTTGTAAATAAAACGTTGTAGCAAATTAAATCATCAACTTAAATAAGGAAAAAGACTGAAAGCAATTAAATGAAATTCACACAGTAAAATTAAATGCTTTCTTAGCTAAAAGATGTAAAGTGGTGTCGAGTTGGTCTGGTGGCCAACCTAGCCAGCTTGCACCCTCTTTAAGTGCACTGATTTACATAGGAATATAGATCATTAAATGCAGAAAATAAATAGACAGATAAATGAACAGAACATGCTTCAATTAATTACTAAAGAAATAGTCTTTTACATAATGCATACATTGGCTAATCCCAGCAAGTAGGAGAAGCATTCCACATTGAAATCCATGTGCTGCTACATTGGAAAAAATTCTCCTCCCTTCTGTGATGTGCCTGCCTGTGCGTGCTTCTGCCCTTTGCTTAATTGATTGACTAATTAATTAGCTAGGCCTGGAGCCATAACTCTTCTTTTATAATCTTTTTACATTCCAAACTTGGCATAAAACAAGCCAATCCTTTGCAAACACCACGGGGATTGAATCAACTAATTATCATTAATATAATATCATTACAACCATTTTCCTACTAAAATAATGGATATTTACCACGAATTTCCCAAATCTAAGCATTTTCTAGAATTCTGGAAAAGTTGGTATTTTTAACAAACTTCCTCCAAATCCCCCTTCATATGTCCTTAACCATTACGAATTTTGGAAAATAGCCTAAGGTTTACTCAATTTCCTATGCTGAGAGAAAAACCCATGTTTCAGAATTATGAGATTCTCTATGATCGATGCGGAAAAGGAGGTGTAAATAGGCAGTCTGGAAACTGCTACAAATTCGGGGCTATAACATTAATTATTCTCTAAATATAAATATGTATGACCTAGGTGTGTCTTGGCTTATGTGAAAGTGTTCAAATGACATTTTGATCATAAACCTCTTTCATATTCTCCCAGAAATGTGTTAATGTATGAAAGCCGCAAATTGGTGGAGGCACGCTGTAAAATTTGCATTGGTGCAGGCACACTAACTGCACTGGTGTAGGCACATTGTAAGAACTGAATTGGTGCAGGAATCTGTCGCACAGTGCATGCAGGTAAGTGTAGGTTCAAAACATGATCAAATCAACTTTAACCGCAACATACAAACCTTTATTAAACTTCCATTAATGGTATTTTAATCCCTTTAAAACAAAAGAAGTAACAAATACTTGCAACAATAGTCATTTAATCAAACAGTAGCATGAGAGGTTTTGAGTGAAAAATGAGACAAAACTAAGGCCCAACAAGCTCTATTTATGTGGAATTCATACTTGTGTTTCTTTCTTCTAAAGCTAATGAAATCATGCTTTTACATGCTCGTTAGTTTTTTTTAAGTTCACAAATCTATGCTACATTGACAAACACTCTAATTGAACCATAACACACTAATATCTAGCTCCTATTTATACTTTTCTATATATACTTGAAGCCTAGACCTAATTACTTGCTCTTAACCCTAGTCCAGTAAACCTAAAAACTTAAATTCACAAGAACTCAAAGCAAACTCTTATATCTAGCCTAAAACCTGTTTCTTTATATATATTCATGGGCAAATCCTTTGAGAGATCCCTATCTGGCTCAGTAGGGCTAGCTACTGAGTTGAAAGTGGTTTGAGGCTACCTCTTTAGATCTCCTCCTCAACCTAGGAAATTGTAGAGGATAACATACCCAACACTGCATATGCAATATTCCCACAACACTGTGTGTACCACCCTGTACATAATATTGCATAAACAACATGTACACACACTATATATACACAACACTGTATGCACACAACATCACAGATGAAACATGTACAACATATACAACATATGCAAAACAATAGTACCACACATCCAAAACCACACTATCTCTACCAAGTAACCTTGCTTCGAGTGTCTTCTCCATGCTTATCCCAGCATGTTGCAGACCACACTGCTTTGATTCCGTTGTTGCATCCTTCAGTGTTACCTATCATAGCATAAATATAGACATAGTATAATCACATAATATCAAGTCATAACCACATGATACTGACCTCATATATTTGTTGAGGCTACTCTTCCCACTTGATTCCCCATAAGAGCATGAACCCCTTTCATGCCCTTCACCTACATAAGGAATCATTCCTTGACATAATAATCCTTGAAAACCTTGTTAGACAGTGACATACATACATACATATGTATATAAACATCAACATAATCATGATCATAGCATAATTACTAGATAGCATAAGGTCAAGGTTAAGAGAAATCCCTTTATCTGCACACACCATGCACAACATTGAGAACAATCCTTCCCAACATAGCCAAGGCGAATGACACCTCAAATCTATTCACTTTACCTTTCCTAATTACCTTGGTCATGATTGTACTACCACTATCCATTTACACCAATGGACCCAACCAATCCAACTATGTCATACTCTTGCCTTCAACTCTCCTTATACATGCACCAAGCTTCATCTAGGTCTCACATTATCTTCTAGGTTTCATTAAGCTCTTCTCGAACTCCATTAACCTTCCTCTTTCCTAGCCAATTCCCAAGACTCTCAAAACACGAAAGGAAATAACAACAAGCAAGTAAGAGAAAGGAAATAACAATACGACACCATAAACAAAGTGGCATCACCATGTACGAGACACAAACAAAACCGCAATCAAGCACAACAAATCACCAAAATACCAAAATCACAAGACTAGCAACAAACACCATGAGTTAGTCCCCATGGTTCCCAGTGCTTCCAAGGAAAATATCAACATGTGCCTTCTTCATAATTTCATGGCACCCTCTTTTCCATGCAATCCTTTGCATCATACTACCATCAACACATAACTGGCAGTGCATAAATAAACATAACAATACAGTGGTTACCTTACCTTGTTGTGCTAAGCATGTTGCTTGCAACTAAACACATCCACTCCATCTCTCAAGGGACTCCACTTCCCTTGAAAGATCCACCTGTAACTAGAGACTAGTTAATATACCTCTCAAATATATGTTCATGAATCTAGAACATATCCACATAATGTTAGACGATATTAAGGTTAAGAAGACTTCCTGTATGCAAAACACTCATTCATTTGGAATTAGGGTTTCCAAACATAGCTAAAGGAATTCTTGTCCAATTCCTTCCTTTTATGTTTTTACCTTGCTGCAATCAAGGCTTAATATATACTATCACATCACCCAACTATTAGTTATATAAACACATCAATTGTTACTTTGTCACGCTAATACCAAGCATGTTTCCCTACAACTACTCACACATGTCAGTCACATGTTCCACAAATCAAGGCATCGTATTTACTAATTTGAAATCAATGTTTACCAAGACTAACAATCATGTCATAATCCATAGTCAACTCATAGTCATCAGACATAATGCTACAACTATCACCTACTACACTCAAGTACATGTCAACTATCTCAACATGTATGTGTGAGTAAAACCATCTTAAAACAAGATCATTTGAACACATACTCATATTATGAAATTTGTCAAACATTCAACCAACTTGAAAACATACCATGTTAAATAAATCAACTAGATGACATAATAGACACCAAACACTCAAACACCAAATAGACAACATAATCAAATAGTCAAGCACCAAATATACGACATAAGCAAACTCTTACCTTAATGTATCTGAGGGGAGGCTATCTTGTCTTCACAATCAAGCTAGATTAGCATGATATAACTTCACAACATATCAATCCAAACATAAATAAAGTCATGATATCCATAATAGTCACTAATGTTGGGATAGGGTCCCCTAGGGTTAATTTTAGGGCAAAAGCCCAAGTTTTGGGGCAAAAAGCCCAAGTTTTGTTGTATAAAATGTAAAGTCTCTGCAAGTTGTGGTCGTGGAGTGCGTAGATGGTAAAGTGTCATAAAGGGTTTTACCCTTATTTTATGTAAGTTGAGTTGGCTTTTGTAGATCCACCCATGGTCTGCGGACCATGGGATTGTATATATAGGTGTGCCTTGGAGAGTCAAAGGTAGGAGGAGAAGGATAGGATAGTATGATAAAGATAATGGGTCAGTAGAAGGAAGAGTGAAGAAGTCTTAGAGTAGAAGAGAGGCTCTACACTTGTGTGCGGAGAAGCCTAGAGTAGAGTTTGCAGCTAGGTGTGTGGACCCCTGCAACTGAGTGCGCAGGGAAGTCTTGATTTTGTAAGCAGAACTAAAGTATTAATAAAGAGATTATTCCAGAAAATCATGTGTTTTGTCTATTTATTTCTGTTATGAATGAATGTGCTTTTATGTTGTGATGAATGATGGGTTTATGAAATAATATTGTAATGATGCATGACTTTACATGATTTATATTGTTATATGAATGTAAGTAATAGTAACTATTTACGTGAAGAATATCTTGTTGTAAGTTAAAGTTATCAAACACTTAATTCAATCTGGGTAAATATAGAATTAGGAGTAATCATAGAGGTGCGTAAGTGGTTGACGCAACTGTTTAGGGTCCGCGAAAGACAGTCGTAGACCTTCGCGAAGGTCTACAGGTTGGTTAAAGGAAGTTATATCGATAAGCCTTAAAGTCTTATCGATCTATGTGAAGGCAGGTTTAGGGCATAGAATCACATTACACTAATCTCTGGGTGCAGAAACTTGGTTCCAGCTTCCCCCCATACTGCTTCAGGTGAGACTTCAGTCTACGCTCCGCAGATTGAGGACGAAAGGGCCAGTAGTGTAGGGATTTGTTTGGCAAACTAACTTTGAACCTGGGTCAAGACCCACCAATCCAGCAAATGGTTCCATTGTCAGGACCATGATCTCCATAAAGAGATGTGTGATGTTGCATCATTGGAATCCTACTAAGAAGGAAATTAAGGAGTCGTTAACTAGAAAGATCCACGAATTCACAGTGCAAGAAAACATAAATCCATAACTTACGAAAGAATAGTGGTTGGATAGATATCTATACACAAAGATACACAAAATTTTCTTTTGTTCCTTCCCGATAGAACTATACGAGCGGATCGCTAAATTGTCAGATGGCCAAGGAAGGTGGAGGCTTGACGGTCCAATAGTGTGGACCCCGGAGTTAATGTGGATATTGGAAGCCTTTGAAGATAAGATTGTGCTTGATCGTGTCGTAGGAGGATTTGTGACAGAATTCGCGGTTGACACCTCGGTCAGCTATAGCAAAGCAGAGTGACGGTTCTTCAAGGGACTGCGAGGTTAGTATTTAAGATCTTTGAATACTTGGATTAAGATGCTCTTGTGTGAAAAACAGGTTATGCCATTACCTTGATGTTTGGAGCTACACAAAGTAGAAGGTTCTTCAGGGATAGAGGGAGAATAGGCCCTAAATATAGCCCGCTGATTGAGCCTCCTCTGAGTGACGAGGAGGGAGAAGCACATGCTTCTCTCAGAGCATTGTCCAATTAATAAGACAAGGGTTTCCACGAATACCTCATCCATCCACACCACGTCCACCTTCACCTCCACAGCATACACCTTTGCCCACACCACCACCACCTCCACCACCATTCAATATGTCGAATACGATGAAGTTTCCTGTTTTCAAGAGCTTGGGAAATGAGGACCCATACTAGTTTTGATTCATTGTGAAGGTCATGTGGACAACCTAGAATATTATAGATGATTATATGAAGAAATCGTAGTTGGTTACTGCTCTACAGGACCATGCACTAACATGGTACATTAAGTACTGCACCGATAACCTGATGGTTTCATTAGTAGATACTCAAACCACACTAAATAAGGAATTCAGTAGGCCCAAATCTGAATCGCAGTTAGTCGTTGGATTCAAGGAAATCATTATGAGGCCTGAAGAAGCACCTTAGGAGCTAGATCAAAGATTGGAATTCCAGCTCCGCGAACCTAACATGAATCTTACAGATGGGAAACACTGCAAATGGTTTGTAGCTTCACTCTTGCCTCACCTAAGAGTTGCTTTTTCACATCAAAAGATTGGGACCCAGGTGGAAGCCCTAGAAATTGCAATTAGATTGCGTGAGACACCAATTCAAGATTCTACTATGGGAGTTCAGTAGATTTATGTAGAGTTGCAGAATCTTTTCTTAGAGTTTCAAAGCCTGAAGAAGGATAGAGCGGCTCGGCCAGAGGGGCCTGAAGTGTAAAAGCTAGGAGCATGATAAAGATCACTGCACAATCTTCAAGAATGATGTTGTAGGAGGAGGGCCAATGCCTCTGAGGTTGGAAGCTCAAGTAGGGCTAAGTACAGGTCCCGCACTGTGGTGCGTTATCTGTCAGGTAACTGGAAAGCATGTAACAAACAATTGCCACTTGCTGTAGAAATTTGTGTAGACACCGCAACAAATCTTCTGCAACTTCTATAAATCCATGGGTCATGATGAGCATAACTATCGTAGATATGAGTTGACGATGGAGAGAACACCTGCATATTGAATGCAAATAGAAACTCGGCCTTCGGATCAAGGTGTTGGGGGAGTGTGCGGAGGATATCAGAAGCACAGACTAGGCTGAGGAGGAGGAGGAGGACCTGGTAGAGGTCGGGGGCAAGTTATTTGCTACAATTTCGGAGTTCTAGGACACTAAGCGCGGGAGTGTACAAGTCCAACACGCCTGTCATGCCAATACCGTACTCAGTTTGATCACACGAACAAAAGAATGCCCTGTATTGATAGCTAAGATGTAGAAGAAGAGGGTGCAACCTCAGCAACCTACCCAAAACCTGCAGATGATGAGGGATGAACCCTGTGAAGAGGATCCTAATGTGAATATCATGCTATGAAGTGGAATGATGAATGACGAGGATAAAGGAAAGCAACCTGAAGAAAGTGAATGGGTCCGTAAGGCACCAAAAAAAGAGGTTTGGTTTGACTTGGAGCGCATGAAAGAAACTTTTATGGAAGCAAAGAAAAGCTTTGCTAAGGCCTCTACCTCAGGAAGCTAGGATAAGCTGTCTGAAGAATTGGACCCCTCCATGCTCACTACATTCTTGGAGACCTGTATGAAGATGCTATGCGATAGAAAGGCTGTGAAAGGATTACAGGAGTTGATAAAGAAGTGTGCTGGTAAATAAAATGCTCCTGAAGGACCTCACGTAGTCAGAAAAATTGGTAAGCATAAGGTAAGGATAGGGCATGAGATGAGGCTCACTGCACAAATAGGAGAGTATGAAATGGATCAAGTTATTCTGGACTTGGGGTCGGATGCGAACGTATTGCCTAAATAGACATGGGAAAGAATAGTGAGACCTACACTACAGTGGTCTCTGATTCAATTGAGGATGGAAAATCAATAGATGATTATCCCCATGGGAAGATTGTAGGGAGTGACAGTAGATATTGAAGGCGCGAGCGCGTTGGATGATTTTGAAGTGATAGAGATTGTTGATGAAAAAAATCCCTACCCCGCACTCCTTGGGATCGATTGGGCTATTGACATGAATGGGGTAATCAATTTGAAGAAGTAAATGATGTTATTTGAAAGGAAATCACTTCGCATAGTAGTACCTTTGGACCCTTCATAAGGACCGCTCTATACTAAACCGGTCCGTGATTATGAAAGCGACGATGATTTGGACTAGATCTACAAAATAACAGCGTGAGACCAAGATTGGGATAATCCAATAGCATATTTACATATTGTATGGGACTGCAAAAGTTCCTATACATCAGACTCAGATGAGGAATTGTAACACTGGCAGAATAGGTTGCACGAAGTATCTACGCCGCGTTGTAACATGATGACAAAATCACTACACTGTGTATCATCATAGGTAAGGAGTTTGCCTTATTATGATGGTCTAACTGATGTAGATAAGTTTTTGGATGCATTTGAAAGGGAAGTTCTTGAGAAGCATCACTTCCAAGCACTAGATTTGGTGTTGTGCGCTATGCTCGCAAGGTGGTGGGGTACACATAAAGACAATTTTTATGGGTGGCGCGAGTACAGAAAAATTATGAGATTGCAGTTTGGTCACCCAAAAGTTTGGATAACTGAGAAATATGATGGGACAAATGATCCGCGTGATCATTTAGCAAAATGGACCGAGGTTTATGGAATAGAGCTGCAACCTGAGTGGGTACATTTGTTCTGTCACACTTTGGATGTAATACTAATGAATTGGTACCTGGAAACAATGCTCCACCACGACACTAAAGAGTGGGACATTTTGAGACAGGGATTCTTGATGACATTTAGCTTTGAGGATGGATTCGAATGCATTAATGACGTGTTGCAGGAGGTCAAGGAAATGATCTTCAGAATATGATAGGATTCTTTGGATTTGATTCAACCAGATTGGAGCACCCAGTTGCCGCATGTGCTAGAGTGCTATAATGTGACTACTAAAGAAAAAGATGAGAATCCAAGGAACATTAACATCCCAGAGGTAGAAGGCCACTGCAAAGTTGAAGGACCACAGATAGAGAATCCAAATATCACCGTGCCACTGAAGACTAGACAAGTGAACATTGGCATAGAGGTCGAGCCAAAGTTTGTGAAGATTGGGGACTACGAGGTTGATGCCACAATAGATAAGGTCGCTAAGTTGCTCCGTGAGTATCAGGATCTGTTCCCTACAAAGTTTTTAGACTTGAAAGGAATAATAGGGGACCTGGGTGTAATGAATATTACCTTGAAGCCAGACATGAAGCCGATTAAGCAAAGGCCATATCGCCTTAATCCCAAGTATAAAGAAAAGGCCTGCTTGGAGCTGGACAAGATGCTTACAACAAGTATTATTGAACCAGTGCAGGAATCCAATTGGGTGAGCCCAATGGTAGTTTAGGAAAAGAAGCAAAAGGATGAAATAAGGATTTTCATCAATATTAGGAAGCTTAATGATGCTTGCGTTTAGGATCCTTTTCTGACACCATTCATAGATGAAGTACTGGAAAATGTAGGAGGATAGGAGGCCTATTCATTCATTGATGGGTTCTCTGGGTATCATTAGATTAAGATTGTGCCAGAAGACAGGAGTAAGATGACCTTCCAACTGAGTGGGGATGCTTTTAGTATACAGGAATGCCTTTTGGACTTAAGAATGCACTGACGATATTCTCATGCGAAGTCATCACGATGTTTAAAGAGTTCATTCACAAGTTCTTGGAGGTGTATTTTGATGATTGGACAATGTTTGGACTGGTAAAGCACCATATAGCCAGTTTGTGCTTGATGTTGGATACATGTTGAAGGTATCAGATCACTCTAAACTTGAAGAAATGCTTATTTTGCGTCCCTTTTAGAATCTTGCTGGGTCATGTGGTATGCAAACAATTATTAATGGGGGACCCTACTAAGATCGTGGTTATAATTAATTTGGAGGCGCCAAGGAGTGTTAAACATCTGCGCGCAACACTAGGTCATACTGGATGCTATCAAAAGTTCATCAAGAATTATGCCCAGATTACCATGCCAATGGAAAAACTACTAAAAAATGACGCTAAATTCCATTGGGATGAAGAATGTTAGCGGAGTCTGGAGGTATTGAAGGAGAAAATGGTCACCGCACCGATCCTTGTCTTCCCGATTTGGAAGAAGGAATTTCATGTGCATGTGGATGCTTCATGCATTGGATTGGGGGTAGTGATGACATAGGTTGGTGAAGGAGAATTGGATCACCCTATAACGTTTGCAAGAAGGAAGTTGTCTAAATATGAAAATAATTATTTGACGACAGAGCGTGAAGGGTTGGCTATGGTGTACGCACTCCAGAAGTTCAAACATTACCTTCTAGGTGGACACTTTAAGATGTATATAGACCATTATGCATTAAAATACTTAGTCAACAAGCCTATGTTGGGGGGGAATATATGGAGATGGCTGCTGTTATTTCAGGAGTATGATTTCGAAGTGATTGTGAAACCAGGGTGATTGAATGCAGGGCCAGATCATTTGTCATGCATTGAAATAGGAGAGTAGCCTACCAATTTGGAGGAGGGGTTTCCTGATGCACTTCTCTTTGTGGTGCATGTAGCAGACAATCACTTTGCTGACATTATCCACTTCCTGACTATGGGAATGGCTCTAGAAGGATACACGAGTCAACAAAAGAAGGAATTGGTGGTGCGTGCGGCAAATTTTTTTGTTATTATAGGCCACTTGTGTAAGATGTGATCGGATGAGATACTGTGATGCTATGTGCTTGATTTTGAACGAAACAATATCCTCGCTAAACCTCATGGAGGGGCTATAGGAGGCCATTATGTAGGAAAAGCAACAATGCAGAATATTTTACATGTTGGGTTTTGGTGGCCAACGTTACATAAGGATTCCAAAGCATATTGTAGGGCATGCAATGCATGTCAGAGAATCGGAAGACCATCATAGAGGGATGAGCTGCCTTCAAATCCACAGATATCATTACAACCATTTGAGAAATGGGCAATTGATTTTGTGGGACCAATTCAACATCCATGAAAGAAGACAAGTGCGCGGTATGTCAAAATCGTGACTGAATATTTGACTAGATGGGTGGAGGCAGCCTGTTAAGGACTACACAGGGGCAACAACATCGAAGTTCTTATTTGAATATGTGTTGACCAGGTTCAGTTGCCCAAAGATTTTTATGACTGATCGCAATACACATTTCCTCAATGAAACGATCAGCGCGCTGGCAGAAGAATTCCAAGTTTATCATCAGAAGAGTATGCCATATCATCCTTAGGCCAATGGGGCAGTCGAGGCATTTAATAAAATATTGGAGAATGTGTTGACAAAGGTTTGCAATGCATAGAGGAATGATTAGGACGTGCGTGTACCAGCAGTATTATGGGCTCACAGAACTACTTGTAAGAAGCTTACTAGTCAGACACCTTTTAGGCTAGTCTATGGCGTAGAGGCTGTGATGCCTACGGAGTAGATTGTGCCCAGTCTACGCATAGTGGTTTTCAGAGGAATGGAGGACAACATAGCCTTAGAAGAGTAGCTCACGTAGCTAACAGAGCTTGAGGAAGATAGATTTTTGGCTGGATTCCATCAACAGGTTCAGAAGGAAAGCGAAAACACATGGCACGATCAACACATAAAATTGTGCACCTTCAAGGTAAATGATTTAGTTTTATTATATGACAGTAAGTTTGATAAATTTATAGAAAAAATTCAGATGCATTAGCTAGGGCCATATGTTATCAAAGAGATTACTGATGGTGGAGCAGTTCAACTTGTGAAATTGAATGGAGACCCATTTCTGGGAAAGGTAAATGGAAGATGATTGAAGCCATACATCGGGAATCTGACCCAATGACTACGTGATGGTAACCCAGTCTTAGTGCTCTAGGCAGTTGCAAGGAGGCACGAGACTATAAACTACACTTTCTGGTTTGTAGAGCTACGTGGAAAGGGATCTACGCTAAATAGGAGGGTGTCATAGTACTAGAAGAAGCGTGAAGGGAGCTACACTATAGGGGGAGAGACTGCGCATCGAAGCCAGAAAGTGACCGTTACCATCACTGTTCATGATTTGACAGCGAGGAGATGGTTAAGAGCAGCGGGGGGTGACATTTAAGGTTGAATTTAAGAATGAAATCTTTGGAAATATGCCACCACTCTAGCATTTATGGATGGATTTTCGGGGGAACGGTCGAATTTAAATTTGAATTCGCCTATAAATTATGTGTGGTCATCCAACGTGAAACACTTTTCATTTTGAGAATCTCTATGTTGATTTGTCGAGTTTTTATGAATCCTCAGCTTTACACGGATTTGGTCGCTAGTTCTGTGTTTGAGAAGTTATCTAAAGACACTCAACAGTTTATTCTTAGCACAATGTCCGGACCAGTAGAGATCGCTAGTACTGGGGGAGCTATCACCTCTTAGGGAGCTACTCTAGAAGTGATGAGTATGGAGGTTCCAGCTACAGTGCCTACGGCACCGAGGTTGCTTAGGCAGAAGCCTACGCTGGTGAAGAAGGTCCCCAAACCTAACAATGATTCGAATCAGATCCATAAACGACTGTCATAGAACTGTGACTAAAATAGGTCAAACAAATCCTTGAAGAATCCAAACCACAGTCGAAAACACCCTGAACCAGTGGCCATGGCAGCCGGCGTGGAATGACGAGGACCTCGATTAAAGCGCGTTGACCGAGGCTAATGGACACTGTGCAGGAGGTCAAAATAGCCCTTGGGAGCCCCAGATCGGGAAAAGGAGCTGGTAACATGGATCGCTGGGAAAACAGGGCTGAAATGGTAGAGCTTAAGCACTTGGTCACATTGGGAGCCAGGGGACCGCGGGTGGAAAAAGGTAAAAAGCGCCAACTTATGAAAGTGGGACCCACGGCCTGGAAACCGACAGTTTGATCGGGATGCCCTTGAATGGTAAGCAGTTTTGGAGAAAGCAAAGCGATCACAATCAACGATTGACACGTGGCAATGGAGGAGAGAGAAAAACCGTCGTGATCACACATTATCGGTCGAGCAAGTGAACCGCACTCGACGTGCGAATGACGTTGGATCTAGAGGAGCCCAGATCAGATGGCTGAGATTACACCCACCAGACAGAGTGAAATTGACAAGGGATTAAGCTGCGATTTAAGAGGATTTGGAATCCATTGATTGCCACAGTGGAGAAAGCAACGAATCGGCAAGCAGGCTGGCGCAGTTTTGATGGAGACACGTGGCTACTTCTTGAGCATTATGCTGACGCCGAACAAAGAATTCCAAGCACATAGGCGACAGGTGAATCAACGCAGGAAGGAGAGGAAACGAACATACACGAAGGTCGAATGGCTAAAGCCATGACCAGAGACAGTGAACGGGAGATCAGAAGAGAGATTTAGATAAAAGAGTCCAAGCGACCAAGAGAGACAGTGAATAGTGAACCCTGAGAGGAGGATTGAGCACATAGAGTAGTAAAGCCAAGCAGAGGAGACAGAGGGTCAAGCTGACCACAGGTAGCATCGAGCACCAAAGAGCTTGAAGAGTCAAGCCTTCCCATAGAGGAATCTATCTGGATTGAGCATCACAATTGGCTCTTTCCACTATAGACTGAGAGTCGGAGAGCAGGTAGGAAGAATAAGAGTCTGTGTACTCCAAGTGGCTTGGGAAATCTAAGAACCGCCCTACCAAGAAAAATATGCTTTAGGAGAACTCATATTGAGTCCCTGCATTTGTAATTCTCTACTTAAAGACACAATAAAACAAGGCCACCACTGAAGCTAGACTAGAGAGATAGCCCTGGAGATTAGGGTGAACTCCTTATTAAAAAATTGTTTGTGTCTAGTATTGCTTACTGTATTTCTCTTCCATATTTCCATTCAAAATGTCTATGTATTGGCAATCTGATCAATCCATTGTTTCAATCACAAAGAACACACACTAGCACATGAGTTTGTAATACCTTTGTTTATTAAATCTTCAACTAAGGTCACTCATAGGGTGAGAATCAGATCAAACAAGGATAAGCAAAATAAGCTAGTGCTATTGCACGAGCCATCGAGGAAGCATGAAACCACACAGGCCTAGAGGAAATAAAAGCCGAGCGTGAAGGATAAGGGGAAAGTGGTGGATCTGGAGGCTAAGGAGGGCACAAAAGATATAGACATTGAGGGGGTGGACCCTATATCTAAGTTGCTAGAGTATATCCCTCTATGCAAGGGCAAAGTGAAGGTCCCAAAGGACCTAAATAAAGGATGATTCCTCCTCAACACACCCCTGTTATCGGATAATATAACTTTTGAAGGTCTGTGTTTGGCATGGATCCCGCACTTAAAGCTTGAATATTGGGATTTGGCGGACCACGAGTTGTTGCCTCACCTTGCTATGGACACCTTAATGAAGAGGGTCTTCTACAAAGAGTCTGGTGTCACCACATTGGATCCTGTGGAATGGATTCATAGAATCAACAAGTCAAGGTTGCTAAACCTGCTATGGGTGTGCCACTACCACCGCGCACCGATGAACCTAATCATTGTCAAGCAGTTGTTGTGCTTGGTGCATGATGAATGCTTATGGCTAAAGGAGTCGATCCCCATCACCGATATGTTGAACTATTGGATCACGTTATTGCCATATTCAGGACTGAATTCGACCAAGGTGTTCGGCGGAAAGACAAACGAGCGTGACCTCGGTGATAAGATGAAGGGTACATTTAAATTGGTCAAAACACCATGCGAGTTCTCGATCACCTCCATTACTGACCCCGAGATAAAGGTTGCCACACCATTCTTGGCTAGCAAGGTTATGAGGAAGTGTCGTGCGGATGAGGTGCCGACACCAGTAGTTTCTTTGGAAGCACAGTGCATGGAGGGCGTATAGTTCAACTAGGAATGCTATCTATGTAGCAAGTTCCTCACGAACTGTAGAGAGGCATAGAAAAAAAGTAAGACATTTTACTATTCGTCGTTGTTGCTCTCGATTGTACTGGTCACCTGGGATTTGTCGGAGGACAACCAATTTCCTCCCATGGAGAAGGATTTACCAGAAGCCCCAAAATTTGCATCTCTCTAGGCCATAAAAGATGTTGTGCAGGTCACAAAGAGCAAGGTCTTTTGGGTGTTGATGGAGGTGAGCATTCACACGGCCATCAACCAGAAGCCACGATTTTCACCAACCATATTTGAAAAACTCTCAAGGTACGTGGAGTTCAAAGTGGACTTCCACCATGTATACATCTGGGCACGAAGGGATCCCGAGCAGAAGTGGTTCGACCTACCCTACCTTGCTACGGATGATGCTATTGAAGAGGTCAACAAGCGTTGGCCAACAGAGTGGCATTCTGCATCCGATTTTGCCACATGGACCAGCAAGTCCGCAGAGAAGAAGAAAATGGAAGTGACCAGATAGAAGGTTTAGCAGTTATATGAGAAGAGGAAGAAAGAAGCCGAGGAGAAGGCCCGGGTAGAAGCGAAGTGTGTCGCGAAGAAGGCCCAGGTAGAAGCAGAGTGCACTGCGAAGAAATAGGTAGAGCAGGAAGAGCGTGAATCCTAAAGAAATTAAAGTCTCCTTCACCCTAAATAGAGGAGAAAGAGCGGTCAGAGTAGGGTGGCAATCATCAGTAGGAGAGAACTCCCTTTGGAGTAAAGTGGTACAAAGAGCAGGAAAAGGAAGGAAAATGGAAGAAGACAAAAGCCACCAAGATGTTGTTGGATCCGATTACTTTGACAGATGGTGACCCAGATGAAATTAGAGATAAGGTGTGCAATACAACAATAGAACTTTTGCAACAGTTTGAGTAGCAGCAAAAGGAGGCAGTGATCACCATTTAGAAGGATCTGTACAAGCTATAGATCCAGATGACTAGAATCTAGGCAGGTGCAGGACAAAGTAGTGCTGCATCAACCAGTTTGGCACTGGGGACCACTCAAGCAGTAGAGATGGTTCGTTCATTGGATCTCTGGGAAATCATGTTTCCTGATGGAGATTTGAGCACTGAGGCAGCCACTGACAAGGCTATTATCATCTCTTTGAAGAATATTGGCCTCAACTTGGTCACGCTCCCCAATGAGTTTATTCGCACACTACAAGTAGGTATGATAGCAGAAGTTAAGGCCTGGGAGAAACATGTGTTGAGCCTGATAAGTGAGTACAAAGTCAATAATGAACATATGTTGGTGGAGAAATCAGTAGTGATGGAGGCACATAAGAAAGTTTAGGCACAGAACAACCAACTTGCAATTGTGGTGGCTAAGGCATGTAGAATAGTACCTGAACTACATATCCCAGAGGAAACACTATTGGAGGCGAAGATCAGGAAGTTGGTTGCAGGTGTGTGTGACGCTAAGAAACAAGTGGCCAAGGTTCAGTTTGAAGTGAACCTGAAAATTACAGAGTTAGATTTGAAGTCACAACCTTCAACTCCACCAGAGGTCAGAGAACAACGTGAAGCCACTGTGAAGGATGGAGTCACAGTAGTGGATGCCGTGTTGGTGGATTGCACCGCGCTCTTTGAGTAGTCCATGGAAGTAGTCACAACTCTACAGGAAGATCCTAATCTCCAGAGGCTAACCACAGAAGCCCTTCAATTTCAGCAAAAGTATGATGAAGTGAGAGAGACGATGTGCACCATCGCTATAGAACAAAGATTGTCCAAGCTACAGGAAGTGAAACAGTTGCTTGAACAGGTGGAAGAAGCATAGAGGAAAGAGGTGGTCCTCAAGGCTAGATTAGGGCCTTGGCTAGATGAGGCCTACATTATTTCTACCAACATTCAGGAGAAGTTGGTGAGCCTATAGAGCATGTAGCAGAAACTCAAGGAAGACAGTGCAGGACCGAAAATAGAGTAATTGGTGGAGTAGATCAAACAAACAGCCACGTAGAGCGCGACTGAGGTAGAAGTGGCATAAGTAGAGTTGGGAGGTCTCCGTAGTAAGATCTCCACACTAGTAGAGTGACTTGAGGGCGAGTTACGATCTTTGTGTTGGGGGCCTGTTGGGATAGGGTCCCCTACAGTCAATTTTGAGGCAAAAGCCCAAGTTTTGGGGCAAAAAGCCCAAGTTTTGTTGTATAAAATGTAAAGTCTCTACAAGTTGTGGTCGTGGAACACATAGATAGTAAAGCGTCATAAAGGGTTTTACCCTTCTTTTATGTAAGTTGAGTTGGATTTTATAGATCCACCCATGGTCCACAGACCATGGGATTGTATAAATAAGTGTGCCTTAGAGAGTCTAAGGTGGGAGGAGAAGGACATGATAGGATGATGAAGGTAATGGGTTTGTAGAAGGAAGAGTGAAGAAATCTTAGAGTAGAAGAGAGGGTCTGTAGCTGTGTGCAAAGAGGCCTAGAGTAGAGTCCTCACACCCCTATAGCTGAGTGCGCAGGGAAGTCTTGAGTATGTAAGAAGAATTGAAATATTAATAAAGAGATTATTCTAGAAAATCATGTGTTTTGTCTATTTATTTTTGTTATGAATGAATGTGCTTTTATACTGTGACAAATGATGGGTTTATGAAATAATATTATATTGATGCACGACTTTACATGATTTATATTGTTATATGAATGCAAGTAATAGTAACTGTTTATGTGAAGAATGTCTTGTTGCATGTTAAAGTTATCAAACACTTAAGCCAATCTAGCTAAATACAGAATTATGAGTAATCATAGAAGCGTGTAAGTGGTTGATTTACCTGTTTAGGGTCCGCGAAAGATAGTCATAGACCTTCGCAAAGGTCTAGAGGTTAGTTAAAGGAAGTTATATTGATAAGCCTTAAAGGCTTATCGATCTGTGCGAAATCAGGTTTAGGTCATAAAATGACATTACACTAATCTCTAGGTGTAGAAACTTGGATCTAGCATTCCCCCATACTACTTTGGGTGAGAATTCAGTCCACACTCCGTGGATTGATGCTGAAAGGGCCAGTAGTGTAGGGATTTGTTTGCAAAAATAACTTTCAACCTAGGTCAAGACCTACCAAGCCAACAACTATCTAACATGTTCACATCATAAACTCATAAACATTTGTCATTTACGCATAGCAATCACATATGTACGATCAATCTAGATTAGTACAACACAATGTCACAAATAAATCAACTAATACCTTAATTACATAACCCTAACCATATGCATAGGAAAATTCAATTTAGCATGATACATATAACATCAAGATCTTATTGTAATAACCCTAATCATCAAGTTACTAGCATATAACAACAAGAAGTTATATATCATGCTCATCAACAACATATAATCTAATCATCAAGCTAATTATAATATAAAAACAACACGTTAACCTATAACACACTCATCAACAAAATATAACATAATCATCAAGTTATATAACCTAAAACAACAAGAGCAATGCATACAACCACAAGTTACTACCACTTATGACTATCTGACACATGTGCATATGACTACACTAATAAACTAGCATCTAGCTTGTTTGTAACCATAACATCAATAGACTGAAAGGCATGCACATAACCGTAATGCATATAAAAATCCTTAACCTACATACCTACATGCCCCACATACAAGCATGTATGACAAAATGCTCTTGCCTCGAGGTCCAATGTTTCAACTTCACTTTGATGATCTGCATCTCCTGCTCTATCTCAACCAACACATTAGCATTATAACATACCAATATCATCATGATGACCTAATTTCATACAATGACCTCCCAAGCATGTATGACCTACCATACATGCATAACCATAACCATGACAATGCATTCATAACAACATATAGACACCGACATGCATAGCAAATGCATATACAACCATACACTCATGACGACACATCCCACAACAACACCATCAACCTTCACATGGTGACATCACAACAACTGTGATCAACACCATGCAAATGAAACAAGAAGATGGACTACAAGCATAAGTAACACATATGCAACCGAAAATCGGTCATTGTGCCGCCGATATGTTCAAGAGAAGTTGGCCTCTGCAAGAATACTCAACATCCCTCCGATATCTCACACAAAACATGTTGTCTTTCTCTGTCTCGTGTCGATGATGTGGGAAACATTATGGCCCACCTTCGATCAAGATCACTTCCTATCGACTTCAACTCATTATCCAGGAAGGTGACCTAGGGACTACCTTCAGGTACCTTGGAGCCTGCATGCCTCAATGGCAGGTTCTTCGTGTTTGACGCAAGGTTTTCATCATTGGCCTCCGATCGGATGATTCTACGGGTGTTTGGCACCGGCTCATTGATTCACACGCCATGGATTGTACCTATAGTACCTTGAGGACCATCGTCATTATTGGTGGCGCCTCTCGCGTCTGTTAACAATTTTCATCATTGACTGGTAATCAGACAATGTTCATGCATGTTTGACTTCAACTCTTATATTCACATGCTTGAACTTGTACTGTGTTTGGGTCGAGTTAGAGCGCAAGACCCCGGATTGTGCATATTGAGATCCGTGTTGAATTTTGTGGATTATTGTAATCATTACATGACTCATTGATTGGATGGCTGCGACCATGCCTGAGTCTATTCATTGATCCTCATCGGATGGCTACGTCCATACCTGGGATCCAGCTATATATACTCTGTTATGGATGGCTGCGCCCATACCACATATATCATGTACTTGAGATATCAGTTGTACTTCTTTTCGCGGGTTCTCCGGTGGCAGTGTTTTCAGTCTTGCATGTTCTTGTAAAGCACTTCACCCCTCTCTCTCTCGGGCCTCATGCTTTAGGGGGCATCTGTTACACATTAATTTGTCACCGTTTTTCACTGTCCCTGTTACCCCTCTCCTGCACCTTGCTGAACACATTCTGGGACTTGTGAGAAGTAACAAGACTTGAAACCACTTGCATTATTCACCTCTAAACATGAGCTTCATATGCCCTTAAGACATCTCCTGCTCATTGCCCTTAAAAACAACCCTTTTTGCATTAGCGCTGGTACCCTGTGTTATGCCCGCGCCAATGGGGAAAATCCTATTGAAAGGGCGCGCCATTAGCGCTCTGTCCCAGAGTCGCAATCGCGCCAACCATTTT
>APFE030574186.1:0-10161 GCA_000404065.3 Pinus taeda | reverse complement strand
GTTCTGTCCAACTCATTCACCCAACTGACTCCAAGTTAAGTGAGGATGGTTTGGCTTCGAATCTCCTTGGATGGAAAGTAGTTTGCCACCATTCCATGGAAGTTTCCAAGTGATGAAGCCAAATCCATTATTGTGGGGGATTGACCTTATCTCTTCCTTTTCTCTATAAAAGCTTGTTCCCATGGCTTGAGCAAGCTAGTTCTAGTTCTGGTTCTAATAGCTTTGACTCTTGTGGCAATACTTGTGCTGAAAGGAAGACATCAAAAGGTTGGAGCTGCAAGAAGCCTTCTCTGTATCCAAGGCTTTCCCTAAGTAAGGAGACTTTGTCACTAAAGAGAGAGAGAGATTGTCCCTCATCCCTTCAAGCTTTGCAAGACTTGTGTAGCTGAGCACCCAGCCAAAGGAGGACTTGACGTCAGGACGTTGGTTTTATTCTCCTTTGTTGATTATTAATAATAGATGACTATCATTATGGTTCCATTCTCATTGTACTTGTAATGGTTGATGTTGAATTATATCCTTCCTGACTGATGTATAATTGCATATATTAGATTTCACGCTTGTGTTTGTGTTGTTCTCTTTGTGTGCAGGTGCCCATTCACGTGGATAGTGGAGGATCGTGACCGGCCAAGGCAAAGGAATGCGGGCGACATCTCTTCTACAAACTAAAGCGTTGGGTCTCAAGTAGGTCTTCATCACCTACTCTTTATTTGCAATTAGGAACTTGCGTGATAGCATTGTTTGATTGTTGCTAGACCCGTTCTGGGCTAGTAGGGATCGCCTCTATCCGTAGAGTGGATTTACCTCTCCAACACTCCTTGTACTACATAATCATGCATATTTTACTCACATATGACATACACCATAAAGTATATGTCTATTGGAATGGTCCTTAATACATCATATACATGCATCCCTTTCCTTAATCACTTAAATTCGTCATCAATGGTTGGAGGTAGGCATCGATTCTCTTCTTTTCTTCTACTTGAGACTATAAGAGCCACATAAGATGTTAATTCTTTATAGACAACCATGGGTGGGGTATTATTATTGATCACTACCACTAGCCAAACAAATAAGTTGATTTTAAGGGAATACATGTTAACTCCATCCATGGCTATGCTTAATCAAAGCTTCTTCACATTTGAATTTATCAGTCCATGCATCCTTGATATGCTTCATGACTATTGGATTTTTTAGTATTTGAAAAACTCCTTACTCACTTTAATGTAAGGAATTCCACCCTTGAAAGAAAGATAATTATTATAATAAAAGAGACTTTGAATAATTGGAATTATAGGCATGTGCCTCAATATCTTATGAGGAGGACCATCTGCTTCACCCTTGATTTTTTAACTTTTGGCACCTATTATACATGTGTGAACATATCTCTTTGTCCACATATTCATCTCCATATATAATATAAGGAATTAGACATACATAGTATGATATGTGATCAACATCTAGCTTTATTAGAATTTTTTTTCCTCGTATTTTTCTATCGAGACATTATCACTTGAAAGTACATTATCTTTAAGTAATCAGCAATTAGTGAGAAATATAAATTCACATTGTAATCAAGAATGCATAAATTTGATTATTTTTAATGTTTATTAGGTGATAAGGTTTCTTATAAAATTATGGGACTTAATGGGTAGTTACTTCAAAAGTGTCAATAAACATTCATCTAACATATGACACATTGTTTTCAAGTTGTATAGTAACAATATTGTCCCTAGTTGGGTTGGCCTTAACCTATGTCCAAAGAGAGTAGTGGTGAAAATATATTTCAAGCTTTCAAAGAAGGTATCCTCAATTTCAACATCATCCTCTAGTTAATTTTACTAATATGCATGTAACAAAATTTCCTCCATGACATGGGAATCCCATAGGAAATCATCTATACCAACCTCTATACCATTTCCTTCATACCCAACAAGTGAAAAACTAATGTTATTATAGATATTTTAAATTAGTGACTCGAGACACGTGGGAATTGAATCGATCGCTGATTCAACCATGCATCATATTCTTCCTCTCCAAGTTATTCTCATTTCATAACAATATCTTAATTGACATCATAGCGGGGTGCAATGATGAATAGTAGATAGGTCACTCATCATTAAAACCTTGATTGTGAAAACATTGAAAATTATGTCAATAATTTTAATATACCATGCATTTAGTGTATTCAAAATTTATACCACATATATATTAGAAGCAAAAATATTTTTCCTAATAATAAACATGAAATCAATCAATTTGTAAAACAAATGTTGAACTAATAAATACATCTACATTAGGTTCATTAAAAATCCAAAAAATACAATTATTCAATAAATTTTTTTCTTATGCCTCAAGGGGATGTCTAAAGGTAGACCTAATGCAAGGCAATTTTGTGATTAGTTGGTGGTATAAAAAAATTATATTTATTAAAAACATTCCACCATGATAAAAACTATATATTGCATGCATAACAACAAATTTGGATGCCCCTTGAACCCTTTACATTTTGAACAACCACATACTATTGGGGTGTCATAAAAGAGATCCAGTTGCATGGTGTAATATAATTGACCTAGGTCAATTGCTTAAAAATGACATGTTACAATTAGCAACGTGGTTGTCCACTTTTGTAAAATATATAGTGTATCTTTCTCTTGATAAAATATGGAAACATTTTGGGACTATGGAATATCTAGTGCATGCAAACATGACCCTGAATTATGATCCTACAAAATTCAATGAAAAATTATTCAAATTTACATGCATAAATAATATTAATTAAGTAAGATAAATTAATCATAGATAAAATATGTATTTAATACAAATGATTTGGGAGAATTTAAATAACTTGCAACAATATGAAATGAATTTTGACGCAGGTGCATAGATGGAGCACAAAATTCGATGAAGACTGGACCAAAATCTTGCCAATGTGATGGGATGGTCACATGGTGATGTTGGGAGAGATTTTAAATATTTTGTAAGAAACTGTAAATATCTACATTAGGAAGTGAGTTTTTCTTTTAAAATAAGTTGGAGGAATTATTTCCTAATGTAAATGTAGTTCCAGTTACCCTTATTTATGGAGAAGGGGAAATAATTCATCTTGTGACCCTTGGTTGTCCCACTTTAGATTTATTTTAAAGAGAAACATTGTTTGAGAAGAGAAGTACAGCGAGGAAGAGAAAAGGAAAAAGAGAGGAGAAGCTCTAGCATGAGGAAAAGGCACATAGGTCGAGCGGCCTGGGCTGCACATGGCCACATTGTATATCTAGATAATTTAATGTATGTCGAATTTGATTGATGAACGGTTCATTTATATGTCGCTATATTTGTGTATTCCTTTGTTTGTATATGGTTAATGCAGTTGTTGTTCTTTGGGGAAAATTGATTTTTGTCTGTAAACTATTGTAATCACATTTCATTCCTGTGTGTTGTTCTCCTTAAAAGTATGCACTTGTAAAGTCGATTTGTGTTAAATAATATGAATATTGAAGCCATATATCGTTAGGGTTTGTTCATGCATTTTGTTTTCTTGTTGAAATGGTTTCAACACCCCGTGATGGAGTATATTTTGCATTTTGGTAGGCAATTGTGTATGATTTGAATGTTGCTAGAGTAAAATAGAGCAACATTGTTTAGATGTAGTCACACCTTTTTGACTGAAATACAATGTGATTTGTTTGGTTACCCTAAGGTTATAAATAATGCACTTGAGAATGGAGAAAACAATATTGTAGCTTATAGTTGTGCTAGAAATGTTGAGTCATTGTAGATAGAGAGTGCTTGTGTATGGAGACAACCAGAGCACCCAATTTTGTTGAATGTTGTCAAGACCATTTCAGATTTGTTTTCATATGATAAATTTGATTTAGTGATGTAAATATTGATGAAGAGAGGTAAAGTAAGTCGTTGATAGAGTTAAGAAGTGAGTTAAGGTCATGGAGAATCAATTGGGAACAAGGTCGAGTCGTTTAACCTTCCAAGAATTTGAAAAGAAAGTTTTTTTTTTGGGCGCTACGAAATCATTTTGTAGCACCTAGAGGTTTTTTTTACTGTGCTTCAAAATTATTTTGTAGCACCTACAACCAGAAGTTTTCAACACTGCGTATTAGGTTTTGAAAGCCTATTTTGGCCTGCCCATTGCACCATTTTATAAATGAACATGTATTAAATTATTTAAGGCGAGGGAAATGTTGGAAGGTGAGAGAAAGCCCTCTCATGGAATTTATCAAAGCAAATCCATATTCTATTTTTGACTTCATATTTTAAAGAGTTCATGAAATATTCTAGAACTGGGTAAAAACAGAGTTGTGGGTTGAGTTGTCCTGGGTTATTGGCATTGGGGTAACTTGGTTCACTCTTTAGTGATGAGCCTAAAAATTCTTAGGTAATGTAGTCAAAATGATAGAGATTAAATTTTAGAGTTATAGTTTAACTGAAAGTGAAATGAAGTGATAATGCAAATGTTTGTAGGTCAAGAAGAGCTGATACATGTACTGATGGAATTTACTGATTTGAAGACAAATAGTAAGAATAATTTTGGAGCATAGTTGTGTGTGTTCAAGAGAAGATTGAACTGGAGGTAATGGTATTTTTTCAGTTAATTATGGATTAATTGTTGATTAGAGGTAGGAGTGATGAATTTTTTCAGTTTAGAATGATGGAAAGGAACCTTGTATTCGAAAGTGAGGAATAACAACAAAGTTCTTAGAGGAATAAGGTAAGTAAATTTCTTGTAAAATCTAGAAGAGTAGAGAGCGCTCAGATGAAGATTCCAGAGGAAGGAGTCAGCAACAATACCAAGAGAAGACTATACATGTAAGAGCTTAGTATTGTATTTACAAACACGTTGGCAAAGTCAGCCTGTTGTAGTGTCTTGTGTGTAGTTCACAGTCAGCAGGGAGGATCTCATAGAAGAAGGAAATTTGTGACTATTGAGATTCATAGTAAATATTCATAGAGAATCCATAGTAGATCAAGTGGGGACAAAATTGATAGAGAAGTAGTTGAAATTAAATTACAGGCAAAGCTGATGAGAGGACTACTACATAAAAATGAGGAAGACCAGGGTTATAGATGAAGTCTTTGGAGGAGAGTGAAATGAAATTTGTCATAGGTGAAGCTGAGAGAGGGATCAAATGATTAGTTAGAGGAAAATATCAAGGGAGTTGAGTTGCAACCATGAAATAATAACCTAAGGGTGATGAACATATGTGGTGAAGTAGATAAAGATTTGATGAGCATCCTAAAGAAAGCAAATTTTATCCAAGGACTGAATTAGAAGATGAAAATGACAAAATGAAAGCATGAAGGTATAGTTGGTTATACGAAGAGACAACCTATGATTCTAAGAAAAAAAAATATTAATGTATTGGTATGTTTGAAAAGATTGACAGCAAGTAAAGGTCAAAGTTCACAGCAGAATCAGTAGAATAAGGTATAGTTAAATAAAGATCTGGTAAGATATTTAATTTTCACTATGCACGTGACAATAAACGAAGGTGAGGAGATTTTGTAGTATCCTAGAGAAAATATTTCTCGAAGGGATACAGAGAAGAGGACCAAGAAAATACCAAAATCCAAAACTCGGGAGAAATTTTGGTGAGGTATCATGTATCAAGGTGGGGACTTGTCACTACAGAGGCATATTGTGCCTCACGGGTTGAAGTTGTTACGAGAAGACCATATGCATATGACCAGGAGGTCATAAATTTTTGTGCCTTGGGAGTATGATGCAGGTGCATAGATGGAGCACAAAATTCAATGAAGACTGGACCAAAAGCTTTCCAATGTGATGGGATGGTCACATGGTGATTTAGGGAGACATTTTAAATGTTTTTTAATAAATTTTAAATATTTACATTAGGAAGTGAGTTTTATTTTTAGAATAAGTTGGAGGAAATATTTCCTAATATAAATATAGTTTTATTTTCCCTTATTTTATGGAGAAGGGGAATGATTCATATTGTGACTCTTGATTTCCCCATGTTAGATTTATTCTTAAAGAGAAAAAGTGTTTGAGAAGAGGAGTGTAGAGAGGCTGAGGGAAGGAAAAAGAGAGGAGAATCTTTAGCACAAGGAGAAGAGGCAGACGTTGAGAGGCCTGTGTTGCACATGCCCACATTATATATCTAGCCTGTTTAATGTATGTTGAATTTGATTAATGAGTAGTTCATTTAGATGCTTCTATGTTTGTGTATTCATATGTTTGTATATGGTTAATGCAATTGTTGGTCTTTGGGATAAATCAATTTCTACCTGTAAACTGTTGCAATTGCATTTTAGTCATGTGTGTTGTTGTCCTTAGAAGTATGCACTTGTAAAGTCGATTTGTGTTAGATAATATGAATATTGAAGCCATAGATCATTTGGGTTCATTCATACATTTTTTGTTCTTTTTGAAATGGTTTCAATGCCTCGTGATGGGTATTTTTTCTGTTCTCGTAGGTGATTGTGTGTGACTTGAATGTTGTTATAGTAAAACACAGCACCACTATTTGGATGTAGCCATGCCCTTTTAAATGTTGGCATTATGTTTCTGGTATGGTTATAGGTTACAGATGTTGTACTTGATGGTAACACCCATGGCAAGGGCTCTCAATATGATGAAAATTAAGATGTACGTAGGAGAACAATTCAGAAGATGCGTACACGCAGGCACGCTGTGCAGGGACCATGTCCAGACACGCAGGTTACCCATTCATGAGGTGCGTACCCCCAGTGCACACACTCCAAGGCAGTAAAGCGCGCTCACGTGGGATTCCTTATGTTTAACCCTTGGTATTTAGCCGACAGTATTATGTTATCATGGTTTTGGCCCGTGGTATTGTTTTATTTTATTATTATTATTGAGCCCCATGATCCTTGATTTGAGGAGGAGCTTGCCTATATAAAGCAAAGGAGATCATTTGGCTTAGTATGCTTTTGGGTTGAATATCTTAAGATCTGAAATATTTGGGTTATTGTTTCAAAAAGCTTGATCTATATGAAAGTGAAGTTAAAGGCGAATTTGTAAAGGGTGATCTCCCGAGCGTTTGATCAGATCTGGGCATCTATCTAACTGTAGCACACTAGTGATCTGTAAATTCAGCCCTAATCTGATGTACGCAGGTGTTTAAAGGTGCCTCTGCGTAGGTGCGCAGAGCAGAAGAAGGATAAGAGTGTGGGTACGCAAGGGAGACAAAGGCGCAGTGTGTGGGTACGCTAAGGCGACGAAGGAGCAGTGCGTGGGTACGCAGAGCGATGGTGGTTCAGGTGCATACGTACAGAAACAGTACGCAGCGCGATGGTGTCTTTGGGTGCGTGCCTTCAGTAAAGTACGCAGTGCGATAGTGTATTTGGGTGCGTACTGTACGCAGCGCAGTAGAAGAAGCAGTGCGTGGTCACGGAGTGGAGCAGAAGGAGCTCTGCGGGTATACGCAGAGAAGCAAAGGGTGAAGTGCGTAGCGACACAGGCCAGTAAAAGGAATATTGTGTATCTGACTTAAGATCTTCTGTTGACTGAATTTTTCTGTTGATAAAGTGTTCTGGGTTCAGTTCTGTTATTTTGATCTGGTTACTGCAGCTAACTGTAATTTATATGTACTTGATGATCATTTGATGTATATGGATCCAGTTTGAAAATTTATGAAAAGTGGTCCTTGTAAAGAAGTAGGGGGTTGTAGCTCCCTTCCAGGTGAAAACTGGAAAACGAGAGAGAGTTGTAGCTCTCTGCGGGTTGCAGCCTGCGTACTGGTAAAGGACTGCACCAGTACAAGACCATTGTAAAAGGAGTTTCTAATTTGAAAGAAGATAGAGACATATTGCAGCAGGTGGTTTTCACCCACATTGGGTTTCCACCTTATATCTGGTGTTCTTTGATGTGACTTTCTGGTTTTCTTGTTCATGCTCATTATTTATGGTATTGATATGCAAAAATAATTCAAAGTATAAATAAGAAAGATTTTGAAAAAGAATTAGATAATACTGATTCACCCCCCCTCTTAGTATTATTGTCAACAATTGGTATCAGAGCAGGTCCTTCAGAGAAGCTTGATCGCTTGAAGGTAGATCGTTCATCATGAACAACTACGAGAGAGAAGCATCTATCATGCCACCGGTTTTTGATGGGACAAACTTCAAATATTGGAAGGTAAGAGTTACTGCCTATCTTCAATCTCTTGGTACAGAAGTTTGGAACATCGTAGAGACAGGCTATGCTTTTCCTTCAACTACTCCTACAGATGCAGACGAGAAGAAGAAGTATGAAACAAATGCAAAAGCAGTCAGTACCTAATTAGGATGTATATCCCAATCGGAATTCATGAAGGTAATGCACTATAAATCCGCAAAAGAGATATGGGACAAAATTGTCACGAGCTATGAAGGAGATGAACAGATAAAGCGTGCCAAACTTCAAACTCTCAGGATTCAGTATGAGACTCTCAAGATGTATAATGATGAAAGTGTGGCTAACTATTTTCTTCTGGTAGATGAAGTTGTTAATTGTATGAAAATTTTGGGTGAAGAAATAAAAGAGGCTATTGTGGTTGAAAAGGTTCTAAGATCATTGTCCCCCAAGTTTGAATCTAAAGTATCTGCAATAGAAGAAAAAGAAAATCTACGAATTCTTACTATGTTTCAGCTACATGGAATTCTAACTGCTTATGAAATGAGAAAGGGAGGTCCTTCAGACAGAAGAGAAGCTGCTTTCAAGGCATCAAGCAAAGGAGATTATTATGAAGCAAGCCACGTCCCATAAGAAGAGGAAGAAGAATCAAACTTGTCAGAAATCTTCAAAGGGGTTCTGGAAGGTTCAGAGGTAAGTTACCTTTTAAATGCTTTGCTTGTGGAAGAGTAGGTCATTATGCTGCAAAATGTCCTTATAAGGATAAAGGAAAGGACCCTGCTAGATGGAACAAGAAACAGGGTGCAAATAAGAAAAGCTACTACACTCATGAAGATAGTGATGGTCTATCAAATAGTGATGAAGATGAACGAGCTAATGAATATAAACTGTTAATGGCATTTGAAGATGATGATTATATGGATGCTATAGATGTGGATTACTTTTTTGAAGAAATTACTAAACTTAAGAGATGTATAGAAGAGAAGAATATGATCATTGATACTCTACAATTTCAAATTGATGAAAAGGAAAGACATCTTGAAAAATTAGAAGGTGAAATTGTTGGTCTTAGAAAAGAGATTGAGAAAACAAAAGCTATTAATCTTAAGTTTGTTAAAGGATCTGAAACTTTGGATGAGATTATCAGTGTGCAGCGGTCTCCTCTAAACAAGACAGGTCTGGGCTATAATGGAGAAACTTCTCAAGCATCCACCTCAAAAAGTTATCTTGATGCAGCAAGAAGAAATGAGCAAAATCACAATGAAGACCATCAGGTAAAGCAGGGACGAATTGCAAACAGGAACTATCAGGGGCAATCCATCTTAAGGGTGAACAAAAGCTACAACCAGCCACAGGTAAAATCTTCTCAATTTGGTTCAAGAATAGATGACAGAAGAAATTACAATCAATTGGCTGGTAGATTTGATAACCGCAAAAGTTTCTTCAATGGACAATGCTTTTCTTGCCATAACTTTGGTCACAAAGCAGCTCAATGTGTTGCATATAAAACAATCATGACTAGGGAAGCTCAAAAAAAAAGAAGTATGACCGGGATTACAAAAAGGACCTATAACAACTTTTCGGTTCTTGAAAATGAAGTTGAATGTTCTATTTGCAATAACTTTGGTCATGAAGACTCTGAATGCAGGAGCAGGTTTCAGCAGAGAAAGGAACAAGCCCCAAGCACCAAAACATGGAGAATAAAGGAACCACAAACAGAAAGATGTGGGATAGCATTTTATGCAGAGGGACAGGAAAATCTATGGTACATTGACAGTGGATGTTCGAAGCATATGACAGGTGATAAAGAAAAACTTGAGTCATATTCTGCTCTAGAAAAAGGAATGAAAGTCTTTTGGAAATGATACTCCTGCAACTATAAAAGGGAAAGGCATTGCTCGGTTAAAAGAAAAGGTCAAGGCTGGAAATGTTTTGTATGTTGATGGATTGAAGCATAATCTTCTAAGTGTCAGCTAGATGTGTGATCAAAGAACCGAGTTAATATTCAGGTCAAATGGATGTCTTGTTCGTGATCTTGATACAGG
>APFE030574181.1:5333-30865 GCA_000404065.3 Pinus taeda | reverse complement strand
AGAAGCCAAGTACACATCCCCACCTTCATCTGAGGTGGTTTTCACCTCTACAGAAGGAGCATCATCAGATCCCTTTCCTTTATCAGGAGCTTTAGATTTACACTCCCTTCTGAAGTGCCCTTCCTTTCGCATTTCCAGCACACCACCTTTGTAGGTTTTCCTGGAGATTTAGATCTCCCTCTAGATTTAGATCTCCCACTCGATGACTTATTTTTGTTTCTGTTCTGGGACCGTCCTCGTACAGACAAGGCATCACCATTCTGGTTGTCCATATTTCTCCGTCTCATCTCCTCCGTCAGCAAGGCTGAGACTATTTCATCAAACTGCAAAGCAGTTGCATTGCTACCTATTGCAATAACCAGACTATCCCACGAATCTGGTAGAGAACACAACAAACTGATGCACTTATCTTCATCTGAAATTTTAATGTGAACAGATAATATCTGACTTACCACAATATTAAATGCGTTTAGATGCTCTGTCACCGAGTCTCCATCTTTCATCCTCATTTTATACAGTTTTTTCTGCAGGAACAGTTTATTCACCAGAGACTTAGATTGGTACAAAGTCTCTAACTTGTCCCACAAAGCCTTGATCGTAGCTTCCCCTCATACATTTAGCAATATTGAATTTGAGACACACAATCGTATTGTGCTCTTTGCCTTCCAATCCAACTTCTTCCTTTCTTCATCGGACACTCTCGTTCGTTTAGTACCTGGATCTACCGCAATCCACTAATCTTTATCCATCAACAGATCCTCCATCTTGATTTTCCACAACTCAAAACTTTGACCATTAAATTTCTTGATCTTTATCTTTCCACTACTCGCCATCTTCTTTTACCACCAGAATCGATCTCGCAGATCTCCCACTGAACAGGGTCTACCACAGGCCTGAGCGAAGCCCCTCAGCAACAAAGGCGTCCCCTTGAAGCCAAAGAAACTATGATACCAAATGTAGGTTTTAACCCCGTACATAAATTACCTGCATACGAATTCTAAAACACAGAAAATAAACAATGTGAGAGCATAACACATAAAAAACATATCCACATATTTTCCCCTGGATCCCAAAACCGGGACTACCAACTTGATTTTTCATTATATTCCTTTCAATGTTACAATACATATTTATACATGCCGAAGCATCCAATACCATGGACCGAAAACCATCGCATCCAAAACCATGTGTGAAAAATCATGCACAAAACCATAGGTAGGTCCACCCAACCTAATATAGGGTCCAAAAACAAAATTTTCCGGGACGCTGTCCCATACCCCATAGAGTGGAGTTACTTGCACCCCTCAAACTCCCTGTGACCCCCCCCCGCTACGCAATCGACGCAACGAAGGGGGGGCTATGCCCCCCTTCTAACCCCCCGGTTAACTACGTGGGCTAGTCGTGGAAAGAATATAACACAACCCAACACTTAGCTAGAACTCCCTTGAGGAAAGAATTCCCTCATTGTGTGCTCTCCCTTCCTCCTAACACTCTTTTCACTAGCAAACTGCTGCAAAATATGTGTCCTAGCTGAAGATCTGCTCCATAAGTTAAATAATGTTGCTCCCTTCTGCCTCTGGTAAGCTTTGATCTGGAAAATCTAATTTCTCTGTCGACTCACTCAGAGAAATAGACGTTTTCTCAAAACTCGACCCTCTTGGCCCAAGGACTACGTTGCCTCTTGGGTTTCGAATTGCTGCTTACGCAGAAATTCGAACCTCCTTCTCCTTTTCTGCTACTGATCTCTCCGGCTTACGATCTGTGCTCTTTTACCATATGAAAAATCGGAACCCCGATTCCTACTACAGCAACTGATGATATTTCTCCTATTTGTTGAATTACTTTAAACAAATTACTTGTAGTTTTCTACGACAAATATTGAAATACATACACTACAACCTTCACAAAATAAATATTGTGAAAAAAATATAAACACTCGAAGAATAGATGCACACACACATATACATAGTTATTTTTTGACTAAAGTCCCCAGAAAAACCCAACTTGGGAAAACTGGTGGAACAACTGAGGGTTTGATTATTATGCAGTAGTAAATATGAGTACAAATCTATGGAAGCTCAAAACTTGCTTTCCATATAGGGAAAATGACTAACAAAAGTCTAGTGAGAAAGATCGCACTTCCAACGGTGATCTGACACTAACCTTAGCTCAAGATGAGCTGCTCCTTGTTACCTCTATGTCACCCTACGCAGATCTGTGTCACCCAACTCAGACAACGTCTCTCTCACTTTGTTGATCATCTGCTTCTCTGGAAACTCGATCTTCTAGCCTCCGGGCTCCCACTCTATCTCCCACCTCTGAATCTCTACTACTCCTCAGCAAATACGGATCTTCCTCTGAAGCTATGCGCTGCCTCTCTGCACCGCATCAGCCTCTCTGTGGAGTACGTTGTCTCCTACTATGCACTCACCAAACTGGAAAAAAATCCTTCCAGCCTTACTATCCCTGCCCCTCTTTTACTGATTTGAAATTACTGAATCATTTCCAGCAACTTACTGCTGCTACTCTGGAGTTCGATTTCCTAGCAATATCGAATTCCTTGCTCCTCAGGTGTGTTCTCCAACCCCCATCGAATTTCTTATTATAATCTCTCGTTGAGGCTTCAACGGTCAAGATAAAAACATAATCGATGGCTAATATTAACTAGAAATTGATCCACATTTTCTTCTAGAAGATTCACACCATGACTTAATTAATACCTTTTAATTAACCAGATTTCCTAAGTTTAGACTTAGGAACCAATAAAAAAGTTAATTATTTTAATTAAGTCGTCCCTAGGTGGAATTTCCATAAATAATTTCTGGGTTTTGGAGAATATATGTATTTTGGTCTCTCCACAAAGTATTGTGGCTATAACACATCCGATGCTACTAAAACTAGCACTCCATCTTAGCGAGGAATTTGTTTTAGCGTTGCAACCCAATGAAGCAACATTCTGTCTTTGCACCACTTCCTATTATGTTGCTGATGTCTGGATCTGTTGCCCACCAACTACTGTGCAACTGCATCCGTTTTGTTGTTGGCCTTGTTGAACTGCTACCAACACTGCATCTGCACTGCAACCCTCTCTCCAACTGTTGTTGCTACAACTATAACAACTGCAATGGAAAATCATCCAAAATATTGAACTAATTGTGGTCAGTATGATGCATCTGTCACCTGAGTCTTGACTACTATTAGACTCCACGTTGTCACTAAAGTCTTTGCATTGTTGTTGACTCTGTTATGTGGCAACTACATTGCTTCCAACTCTGCTTTGTGCTACTCAGTATCTGACCGCTACTAGCTATTGCATCTGTCACTCTAGCATCTGACTGCACCATTTGCACCATTTGCTACTGCATACCATGGGCTCCCATAGCAAGGTATTGATTCATGAGATGGACCTCCTCAAGAATATTTCCCATCCTGTAGCTCTCTAGGGCTACAAAACCAAATCACCCCACCTCACCCTTGGAGGTATCTCGATGATCATGGCAAACTCTTCCTGCAATCTGGAGGACAATCTGTCGATCTCTACGGATGCAACCTACTAATCTTGCTTCTCCTCTTTGTCCTTCTTTTTTAGAGGACACTGGGTATTGTAGTGGCCAAGCTCACCACATCTGAAGCATTTAACATTAGAAAGGTCCTTCTTCCTCTCGCGTTTCTCCTACTGAGCCTTGGATGCGAGGGCCACATTCTCCTCTTCCTTGACTTGCTTCGACCCACTATTGTTGTTGTTTCGAATGATGATGCTCTTCACCATATCTCGCCTCATTTCTTCCTTCTGCAGATCAACCCACACATGATCCTAATCTGGCATTTTTTCTCTGCCTAGGATACTCTAGACGAAATCTTTCCATTCTTCGGAAACACTGTTCAAAGCTAATCACACCAATTCTATAAGTTGAGGTGTCGGCCCTATTGAAGATAGTTGGTCCTAGACATCCTGAAGCCTAGTAAGGAAGGGGTCTATATGCTTCCCTTTCTACATCATCGTGCATCTCAGTTTCTCCTTAAGATACATCTTTCATTGCTCGGAAGATCATTTGTACATTGTAGCTAATGCTTCCCACATCTGTCGGGCAGTATCTTTGCCAGCTATGTGAGATACCACGTGATCTCGAACCCCATCGAGAATCAACCTCTTAGCTTTCGCCATCTCCTTCTTGTACTTCTTAAGTGGATTCGCATATGCGGGTACAACTACCACACTATCGATGTAAATCTTGAGATCATGCTCATCTAGAAGGCAAGAAATTCTAGCCTTGCAGATCACATAGTTGGAGGCTCCCTCTAGCCGATCTTGATCTCTCAACCCTGCTGATGCCATCTCTCAGAAAAATGTCGAAGTCCTCCTCTTCTCCTCTACGCAACTGCTGCCCAACTATTCACATCCCTTATGGAGTGAGAAATTATGCACACATCTATTGCTACTTTGCAAGGAAAATTCAAACTTCTTGGCTAGAAGTCCCCTAAGGAAATATTTCCCTCATGTGTGCCTTCTTTCCTCCTGATGCTATTTGCACTAGCAAACTGCTGCAAAATCTGCGTCCCAACTGAAGATCTGCTCTGCAAGGAAAATATTATTGCTCCCTTCTTCCTCTGGTAAGCTTTGATCTAGAAAATCTAATTTCTATGTCGACTCACTTGGAGAAATAGACGTTTCCTCAAAACTTGACCCTCTTGGGCCAAGGATTGCACTGCCTTTGGGGTTTCAAATTGTTGCCTACGTAGAAATTTAAACCTCATTCTCCTCTTTTTCTACTGAGCTCTTTGGCTTACGATTTGTGTTTTGATACCATGTGAAAAATCGGTAACCTGATTCCTACTGCAGCAACTGATGATATTTCTCCTATTTGTTGAATTACTTTAAACAAATTACTTGTAGTTTTCTACGAAAAATATCAAAATACATACATTACTGCCTTCACAAAATAAATACTGCGAAAGAAATATAAACACTGGAAGAATAGATGCACTCACACATATACACAGTTATTTTTGGACTCAAGTCCCCGGAAAAACCCAACTTGGGAAAACTGGTGCAGCAGTTGAGGGTTTGATTATTATGCAGTAGTAAATCTGAGTACAAATATATGGAAGCTCAAATCTCTCTTTCCATACAGAGAAAATGACTAACATATGTCTAGTGAGAAAAATCTCACTTCCATCAGTGATCCGACACTAACCTTAGCTCAAAATGAGCTTCTCCTTGTTGTCTTTGCACCGCCTCTGCGTCACCCAGCTCAGACTAGCGTCTCTCTCACTCTGTTGATCATGTGCTACTCTGGAAACTCGATCTTCTGGCCTTTGGGCTCCCACTCTGACTCCTACCTCTGAATCTCGACTTCTCCCCAGCAAATATAGATCTCCCTCTGAAGCTTTGCGCTGCCTCTCTGTGTAGTACATTATCTCTCTGCTATGCACTCACCGGACTAGAAAAATTTCCTTCCGGCCTTACTATCTCTGCCCCTCTCTTACAACTTTGAAATTACTGAATCACCTCTGGCAGCTTACCGTTGCTACTCTAGAATTCGATTTCTTAGCAATATCGGATTCCTTGCTCCTCAAGTGTGTTCTCCAACCCTCATCGAATTTCTTCTTATAATCTCTCGTTGAGGCTTCAACAACCAAGATTGGAACATAATCGATGGCTAAGATTATCTAGAAATCGATCCACGTCTTCTTCTAGAAGATTCACACCATGACTTAATTAATACCCTTTAATTAACTAGATTTCCTAAGTTTAGACTTAGGAACCAATAAAAAAAGTTAATTATTTTAATTAAGTAGTCTCTAGGTGGAATTTCCAGAAACGATTTTTGGTTTTTGGAGAATACATGTCTTCTAGCCTCTCCACAAAGTCTCGTGGCTAGAACACATCTGATGCTATAAAAACTTTGATTGAAACCTCATTGCACCATCCATACTACTCTCAATGACCACATTCCATCATATAACAAATTTTATAAGCACCCACACTCTACACAACAACTATAACATCTAAGCTAACATAAACCCATTAGAGAATTTTTTAGGTCTAAAATGGGTTTCAAAACAAAAATGTATAACCAAAATCAACTTGATAAGAACCAATAGGATTCAAGATGATGATGTCAACCATGGGTGATGATTCACCATTTTTAGAGTAAAAAATCAAACAGATTAAAAATACAAAAAATTAAAAAATAAAAAATTCAACTCATATTTTCAACTTATCTCCTTATAGTTTTACTCAAATTTCGAGCGGGGGCGCTTGTTGGATGCATAATTCAATTCCGCATCCAAGGAGTACCCATGTTGCATACTTTTGATGGACATTGTTACATGAAAAATGAGAAATACAAGAAAAACATGATTGCAATCATGTTTTTTCATGTATTTCTAAGTTTTTATAGCAGGGTCCACGAAAAGTATGCAACATGGGTACTATTTGTATGATGAATTAAATTATGCATCCAACGAGTGTTCCCACTCGAAATTTGAGTAAAATTGTAGGGAGATAGGTTGAATATACAAGTTGAAAAAATAGTGTGTTTTTTTTTCCCCTAAAATTTGATGATGTAATCTAATCTTATTTTATTATTTCCACTATCATTTCATAATATTCCTTAGGAGGCCCATTTTAGACCTCAAAATTTCTCTAATGGCATGAAAGTCAACAGTTGTATCATTTTTATCTCAAACTACCCTCTATGTTATTGATATCATATATACTTATTAGTTTGAGTTCAATATCCTTTGTAAGAGACTACGAAGATTCCCTATAAGAGGAAAGTCATTCTTTCATTTTACCTTACCCAAAAGGAAGAAACTTCTACTAGCTTAGCCCATGGTCACAACTAGACATCCCCTTGCACTCAGAATCAACAACCCCTGTGCAAATGCACCAATTGACTCTGCTTCAAGTTTGTCGAGTACAATATGAGTTTTAGCTTCTCTTCTTTACTACTTTTCTTATATCTACAACAATGAGGGCAATGAGAAGTAGAGAACTTGCAAACAGTCCCAACAACTGAGAGTTCTCAGTCACAAGAAAATACAAATAAATAGTTTATTGTGTTTACTAGGTTTTTTTTCCTTTACTATTTTAATTTGCAAGGGTAATCTAATCTTGGGTGTACAAGTGCTCTCATTGTTTTTTTTTTCTTTTTTTGGGTACTATTGTTTGTTTTCCATTTCTATTGTAGTATTAGTGTAATTTTGTAACATGATTGTTGCAAGTTGTAAAAGCTTGATTAGATTTTTTCTCTTATAGTTTTTTGCTTAAGAAAAAAGGAAAAAGAAAGAAAACATCATAAAAATTGTTGAAGTTTGTTTTTTCCTTTACTATTTTAATTTGTGTGGTAATACAACTTGGGTGTACAATTGCTCTCATTGTTTTTTTTGCTTTTTTTTGGACTATTGTTTGTTTTCAATTTCTGTTGTAGTAGTAGTGTAATTTCATAATATGATTCTTGCAAGTTGTAAAAGCTTGAGTAGATTTTTGTTCTTGTAGTTTTTTGTTTAAGAAAAAGGGAAAAGAAAGAAAAGATCATAAATATTGTTGAAGTTTATATCTCTATGTTATGTGACTAGGAGTGAGTTGAATGAAGTTTTCATGATGTTTGAAAAGAAATGAGGCAGTCAATTTGAGCAAAAGGAACCCATAGAACTTGATTCTTCATTTCAGAGATAATATTTCAAGGGAAAGAGGAGGATTTGAACCCTTGTGAAATGGAGGGCAACACCTCTGTGATTTTACCTTGCCAAGAAATTTATTATAAACCCACTTTCAACCTCCAAATGAATATTCCATAACATTGTGGTGAAGTGGAAGTGCATACTTGGTTAAGGAATATCAAGTTAGCATTCAAGGTGCAACACATGCATGGCCAATATTATAATCTAAATGTGACCCTATAGAATTTGAAAGAATTGTTAAAAAGCCCAAAAAAGGGGACTTCAATGAGTTAATGATGTATTAATCTGAAGAGAAAACTAGAAGTGGGATGAGCCTTATAATGTGCAAGTTATACACCATTTTATAGGGACTTCAATATGGAGGAATAATTGAATAGATGTTGTAGGAACCACCCCCACCTACTTTGGACCCTGAAACCTCACTTTGAGTGGGAGTGCTATAGGAGTGCCCCTTGGAACGCATTCCCAAAAAAATGAATTGTGCTTCAACGTCGATTTTCATGCTCCTTGGAAATTTGGAATTGCCATACTTCCTTATGTGATCCCACATGTTGTACTGCGCTCCCATACATGCTCGTTCCAAGCTCAGTGGAACCTCCCTGTGTACCCCTTGGACCCTCAGATGCTCCCGAAGTGTTCCCTAGAAAATCCTTAATTGTAATGTTCAAAATTTAGATTAAAGTTTAGATTTCCTTCATCTTTACTTTTACCCTTTTTCCTAAAGGAAATTTAAATTGTTACTTAAATTTTTAACATTACCATTATTTGTTTCAATATGTTTGGAAGTAGTTCCAACCTCATTAGAGTTCATATAGAGAAAATAATTTCATCTCCCATTCATAATTCAAAAAAATTAACAATTTTAAGGATTTCATGATCAATGGGATTGTGGCATTTCATTGGATTATTTCATATATGAGGGTATGTGATTGGAATTTAATCAAAATCACCAAGCCCTATAAGTACCCAAATGATGGTGGTGTTAATTATTTAACTCCTTTGTCATGGCCTAAAAAAAAAATGTACCCTTCACTAATTTCAAAATCATTGATAAGGCATGTTAAACTTTTTCTACCACACTTTAAGCCTTTGGTTAGGTAGTTTGATCGAAATGGGGTGGTGTCAATTGATGTTCCTAGAGAATCAAGTTAAAGGCAATGTCTATACAATAGGAAAATAATAAAGAATGATATTAATGATGAGGATCCCAATCTCGAGGATTTTTTGAAAATGATGTTCTCGATGTGCTCGCGCTAAAAAATGCTCCCACTTTGTGCAACATTGCATTGAATAGTGCCAAGTCCTTGAGTTGAATTCCATGCTCTTTGTGGACTTAATGCGGGATATTTATATTTCGAATACATGAATAAATTTCTTGATTGAGTTAAAAATAACTTCACTATTTTGAAAACTCCATTTCTATAGTTAGATGATCAAAGAGTCATGCTGAAACTATGAGGAGAAAAATACTTTTTCCTACTACAAGAGTTTATACACATGATAGGAAGATCATATATATATGTGTGTGTGTGTGTGTGTGTGTGTGTTCTCTGGATGCTCCACTCCCAATGATTATTTGAAAATGACATTCACGCTCTCAATTTAAAAAAATCTCCCACTTCGTGTAACCTTGCATTCTCTAGTGCCAACTCCTTGATTTGATGGTCATACTTTTTGTGGATTTAATGTGGAATATTTACATTTCAAATATGTGAATATAAATCTTTGTTAAAGTAAAAATAACTTTGACTATTTTCAAAAGTCAATTTTCGTAGTTAGATGAGTAAAGAATCATGTTTAAGTTATTAGGAAAAAAATGCTTTTTCTAACTACAAGGGGTTATACACATGATAGGAAGACCAATGAAGAGCGGGAACTTGAAATGACACAAATAAAAACCTTTAGTTGTCAAACCACCCAAGACTCCAACCATTTTCCATCTATCCTTTTTTGCAAATATTAGTTCAAGGGTTATGTTTATGATGATCAAATGATTTTTATGGTTGAAGGCTTACACTAATCCAATTTAGAATATGATAATGAAGAACTAGACAATTATGCCAATAAAAAAGACAAATCCTCTCCAATATTAGGATCTAGAGAACCCTAAGGGTCCTTCACTACACTGATTAGGTTGGGTAGGATTAAAACATTCAAGTTTTATGATTGTATTAAAAAGAAAAATCCAATTGTTATGGTCAACTTTTGTATTACATTTAATATTCTTGATAAGAAACAAGGCAAGTGTTTGAGGGCGTTTTCATCAACATCTCGAGACATAAACATGTTCAATGTAATGTCCCCTCTCTCATGGGCTAGAGATATGACTTTCGCTTGCCTAGTTAACTCCTAATAGGTTAGTGAGAAGGAAAAATTAATTTAGGAGATCAATGGGAAAAATTACCCAATTTTGATTTTATTAAATAAAAGGGTAAATAATAAATAATAAAAAGATGCCAAAGGTAGATTATTTAAAGGGTCAAAAATCACTTAGGAGGAGAAAAGTGTCTTCTTCAATAAAATAATATTAAAATAAGATCTAGAAGCTTGGAGGAGTCTTAATGAAAGATTATAAAAGGAGTAAGGGGATCAATGATTGATCATTCTATTCCATCATAACTTATTGTCAAATTTAATGAGAGAATCAAGTGAGTTTCTATATTGAGAGTTTCAAGTAGAATCCCCCATCTAGTTTATGTGGATCTCTTTGTAACATCCTCATCCCACATCTACCCAAGTAACCGACCAACCAGAGTAAGTACACAACGAGAGGCCACTATAATGGGATTCAACCTCCTAGCGGACCTTAAGGAAGTGGAATTGATGGAAACAAACCACAAAGACCTTCCACATCGCCAACAGAACTCTCAGGATTCATCCCAACCACTCAGGTAACCAGCCCTTGAGACCAATTGAAGTTTTAGACCATTAAACCCCCTGACACTCCCACAACATGGATATGAATGCGTCCTGGGAATTTTCTACCCAGTGTTGTGCCCGCGTCTCCGGGATGTAAGCCACTTTTTCAGACCCAGAGCCCAAGTCACTACTTAGAACTCAATGACACTTTCTTAAATGAATTTATACAACATAACAATGATGCATTTGCAAAAATAAGGACAAGGTCTAGATTGGACCCGTACTAGCCATAACAAGCATTTCATCAAATATGTCACAAATATGTAATCTATAGGTGTAAACAACATATTTGAGCATAGGAGTCTCATACTTATCTAAGAATCGCTAAGAAGCATTGTTCCCTTATGTCATTAGCTACATTATCATCTAGTAGGTCATAGATACATTATTCATTCATTTACAAATCAAAACACGAGAAGATCCATACATCATCACAGTCATAATACATGCTTATAACCAACATACTAACAAAAAAAATATCAACGATACATCAACCATAGAATCCACATATAAACCAATAAATTTACACATAATATGCCAAGGAAATAACCTCTTATTAATGAAAGCAAAAGCCAACCCGGGATGGGCCTACGACATTCCACCGGGCCATAGAATCGCTGAGCCAATTCTCTCTTCAGCCATTCACCCCTGTGCCATATTCAAAGCATGAATGTGAGATTCAAACCAAAAGAACCAGCCAGATCATATCGACGCTAAACCACCTTACCCTCATCAATAGAAACCAAGCTTTACCATAATCCATCCTAGATCATTAGTCCAACCAATAAACATGTAATAACAGACTTTACCATGATTTCCACTAGATCACTTAGCCAAAACAAGCATGGATGCCACCGCATTTCTCCACCTGCACCGTGAGGAATTTTCATGTCTCCTAGTCTTCAGGCTTTATCGCAATCCACACTGGATCATTAGGCCTTAAACCGAGACCCACTCTCTAGGCTTTACTGCATATCCCATCCCGAGATTACTATGCCTGATGGAGAGCACCCACCTCTAGGATTTATCGTACATCCCGCCATTCACCGGTTGAGGATTCATAGGCCCATCAAGGCAACACAAAATCCGGATTTACCACAACCCACAGTCTATTACATGGGTTACTAGGCCACGTGTTCTATTATTCAGAGATCCACCTCACTCAGCTTAGAATCCATCTGACAATCCAACTCAACCAAAACATAAGAACCCCATCACACCATGACTATCTGGAAATGGCAAGGCTAGGCTGAAAACATTATCACACCTGTCAAAACCCATGCCATAACAACAAAGAAACACATGCAATACCATGCATGCCAAATTTAGCAAGGAAAATACACATGAAAATCGATACCTGAAAAGAATATTGTTGTAGTTGCTAGATCCTGCTCTTCCTTGCTTGCTCCTTCCTTCCTCTTGCCTTCTTTGCCTTTCTTGATTCAATGCAAAAGTGCTCCAAGAAAACTTTAAGTGTCCAAGAGTGAGAGAGAGAGAGAGAGAATAATGAGAGAGCTAATTACCAAAACAAATCCATCTCCGACTTTCCCTTCTCTGTTACACAGTCCCTGGGGAAATCTGGTCACCCCTTTCGTGCAATGACTTGCCTTCCAATTTCCCCAACATCCCCTATCCTGGGCGATCCATCCCTTTGCAAGGCTTCCTCACATCGGAAGGTTAATAACCAAGGCATATACTTGCCTCAAAACCATCATACCGGTCATAGCGAGCTCATGGAAATCAACAGACACTATTGGGTACCAGTGTTCCACAATGGCCCTGCTCATAAATTCTTTACCAATATACTATTTCCTATTCCCATTCCTTGTGTTGTTGCTGCTAATGCTTGCTACTAGTTCGACCACCCAACCGGGCATTTCATGATTTCCTGTACCATGCACATAATTTCCATTAGATTCAAAATAAATTGAAATTACTTCACATCATACCTCATCGGTGGCATGTCAACAAGGTATACTTGCAATTATGTTAGCTTCCTATCACAACAAATCAAACTTGCATCCTTGATCAAATCATCATATATAAACATATCACATCAGGTTAGCTCAAAACACAACCATCATAGATCAAAATCATAAATCACATGTAAGCGTCATAAACCAGAATCATAGATTACATGTAATCATCATAAACTAGAATCATAGATCACATGCATCATAAAACTGAATGACATATTAATATTTATCCCTTAATCAATCCTTAGCTTCTACCTTTGTCCTTATTATGTACACACATCGGATCGGTTGCCACACCCAGTAAACACCTAATGCCTTTTTATTTTCTTCAATCACGTACATATACACAATGTACATCACAACACATACATCCACACACAACGTATGACACCACACAATGCATACACCTACACCTCATATACAACACAACACACACATCTATACTAGATGTACAATGCCACACAATACATGTACCTACTCCTGGAATACAACACAACACAATACATCTATACCCAATGTACAACACCACACAATACATGTACCTACACATGGCGTACAACACAACACAATACATGTACTACACAAAGTACAACAAAATGAGTACACATGTCACAATACCACAACTACACAATGCACAGACATAGTACCGCATGCCCGCAACACAACATGTACAATAGACACACAATACCTCATGTACACCAGTACCATATGTACAACATGTACATAGTACCACCTATACACAACACCAAATGCACAATGTGTACACAACATCACATGTACACAACACCACTTGCACAACGTGTACACAACGCCACATGTACATCGTACCCCCTGTACAAGGTGTACACAATGCTAAACATACACAACACTGCATGCACGACATGTACACGACATCACATGTACACATCACCGTATGCACGACATGTACACAACACCAATTGCACATAGTAGCACTTGTACAACATGTACAAAACACCACATGATCATAGCACCACTTGTACAATCATGCACACAACACCATATGTACATAGGACCACATGTCCAACATGCACACAACACCATATGTACATATCACTACATATACATGTACATAGCACCATATGTATATAACACTGCACATCTAACATGTGCACAACACCACATATCCAACATGTACATAGCACCATCTATACCCAACACTACATATGAAATATTCACATAACACTATCTGTACCACCTTGTACATAACATTGCATAAACAACATGTATACACACTATATATACACAACACCGCATGTGCACAACATCACAGATCCAACATGTACACCATATACAACATATGCACAACAGTAGCACTACACATCCAAAACCACACTATCCCTACCAAACAACCTTGCTTCCAGTGTCTCTCTGCCATCCATGTTTTTCTTAGCATGGCACATAACACATTGTTTTCATTTTGTTGATGTATCCTTCAACATTACCTATCATAACATAAACATAGGCATAATACAAGCATACAATATCAATTCATACCCATATGATACTGACCTCATATATTTGTCATGAATACTCTTCCCACTTGACTCCCCATAAACTAGAAAGCTCTTCATGTCATTCCCCTGCATAAGTAATCATTCCTCCACAAGAATGATCCTTGGTGACCCTTTCAGACCATGACATACATACAGGTATACATATAAACACCAACATAAATCAATCATGATCCTTGATGACCCTGTGAGATAACAACATACATACATACATACATACATATATATGCATATAAACATTGGCATAAAGAACTCATGGTCACAACATACTTAACAAATACCATAAGGCAAAGGTTAAGAGAACTCCCTTTATCTGTTCACAGCATGCACAACACTGAGAACAACGATTCCCAACATAGCCAAGGCATCTGACACCTCAAATATATTTACTTTACCTTCCCTATTACCTTTCTCATGTATGTCCTACCATCATCCATTTACAATAATGGACCCAACCAATCCAACTAGTTGTCATACGGTTACCGTCAACTGCCCTCATACATGTAATGAGCTTCATCCAAGCCTTACATCACCTGTTGGGTTTCATACATCTTCTCCCGAGCTCCATTAACTTTCCTCTTTTCCATATCAATTCCCAAGACTCAAAACATAAAAGGAAAGACAAGAAACAAACAAGAAGAAAAACATGAAAACCAATAACAATACGACACCACAAACAAAGTGATATGACCATACACCAGACGTAAACAAATTCACAATCAAGCACAACAAAACACAAAATACCAAAAGCACAAGACTAGCAACAAAAACCATGACTTAATCCCCATGGTTCCCAAAGTCTCCAAGGGAAATCCCAAGTTGAGTCTTCTTCACGACTTCATGACAATCTCTTTTCCATGCAATCCCTTGCATCATACTACCATAAACACATAACTGTCAGTGCATAAGTAAACATAGAAAAACGCTAGTTACCTTACCTTGTCATACTAATGCTAAGTATGTTACACTGCAACTTCTCACACATGTCAACCACATGTTCCAATTATCAAGGCAATCATATCTATCAATTTGAGATCAACCTTTACCAAGACTAACAATCATGTCATAATCCATATTCAACTCTTAGTCATTAGACATAATGATACAACTATCACTTATTGCACTCAAGTACATATCAATTGTCTCAAGACATATGTGTGAGTAAAACCATCTTAAAACAAGATCATTTCGGCCAGAAATCTTATATACACATACTCATATCATTCAAGTAATCAAACATTCAGACAACAGATAAACGACATAATAGACACCAAACACTTAAACACCAAATAAACGACATAGTCAAACATTCAAACACCAAATAAATGACGTAAGAAAAATCAAACGTTAATGTATCTTAGGGGAGGTTATCTTGTCTGCACAATCAATCTAGTTAGCACGATATAACTTCACAACACATAAGCTCAAACACAAATAAGATCATGATATCCATAACAGTAACTAAATAAATTATTCACATCATAAGCTCATAAACATTTTTCATTCATGCATAACAATCACATATGTATGACCAGCTTAGGTTAGTACAACACAATGTCACAAATAAGTTGACTCACACTTGAATGTCATAATCCTAACCATCTGCATAGGCTAATCCAATGTAGCATGATACATATAACATCAAGATATTAATGCTATAACCCTAATCGTCAAGTTAACTAACATAAAACAACAACAACAATGCAAACAACCACAAGTTATTATCATTCATGACTATATGACACATGTGTATATGACTACACTAATCAACTAGCATTCACCATACATGTAACCATAATAATAATAGAATGACAAGCATATCAATAACCCTAATGCTTATAACAAACATCAACCAACATACCTGAATGCCACCTTGTTGATGTGCTGGACCCGCCAACATATCAGGGGATCTCCTCGGTAAGAAGTCCCAACTAGACCTTAGACCGTTTGGTGTAGGAGCCCCAACAGTGGGTCATACGATATCGCCTTGACTGCAGTTGTGTGCAGAGGTAAGTAGGATGTCCTTGTTGGTAGCAAGGGTGTGACATATGAAGAAAGTCAAGGAAGGTGCATGAATGGCTCTAACACACGGAACAGGGGTATGAGTGTGCCCCTTATAAACCTGTGGTAGCACGCAGCTTGAAAGGGAACACACGAACAACAAAACATCACATGTTGGAAATGAAGTTAGCCAACGATCCAAAGTGATGGTTAAACCAATAGCACATCTCGATAAGATTCATACAAACATATATAGAAAAGTCCATACATACATGCGTAAACAATAGATGCATATATCATTAAAGTAACTAAGATAGTTGAAATACAATAACAACATATGCATGAAATGTGTTGGCTCTGTTATATTAAGAAAGTGAAAGATCCAATCATACATACAACTATGACCAACCATTAGTCTTGACATGAAATGTTACAATCACTGCCACTTGCTCCTCCAAAGAGATATACTAGCTTGGCAATGTAGAGAAGCCAAGGCTCGTTACAATACACTCCAAGCTTTCTCTAAGTTACACCTATAGGAAGCTTGGCTCCCAAAATCCTGAAAATGAGTTATGAGGTTCTATAAATAGCGAAGGGTGGGGTGACCCTTGACATTACCCTTTATGACTCTTCACCTACCCTTAAGACTCTTCAAATATTATGTGATGGTTACATTCTACTACCGACACTTGGTCTTTCACTTTTACAAGATGTTACATTACAATTTGCACATGTACCCATGTGAGACAAAATAGGCTTGAGTAAGCCATGCAATACATTACTAAGGCTCAGATAGTTGTGGGAATACCAACTCTTTTACATCCTTGCGATGATCGACGGTGGCGAACTGATGCCAAGCTTGGTAATCTGTTATGGTGTCCGCATGCTCAATGGTGAAATCCTACTGAAAGCACACTCTTCCCTCCGTTGCATTTGGTTACACTAATTTGGCACCTTTGTCCAAATTTTCTGATAACATGTGCATCATAGTCTTGAGTGCAACTGGACCAGCAACATACTGACACATAGTGTCTGCGTTGGTCTCCAAGTTTGTGCTGGTGGCTATGCGCATCAACTCATCAAAGTGCATGTCCCGCTCCAGTCATACTTGGTTATTTGACTTCGCCTCGATGAGTGTACCAATGGATGGGATCATGTGCATGTGCATGATGACATCCATGCTTCTAAACACCCATGCATGTGAAGCCTACAAACTGGTGATGAGCTGCAGGAGTTCCTCATAGTTCTGGATGTGACTCCGGATTCGTGCCTTCAACTCTACCACCTTTGGCTTCATCATTTTTGGCAAATGCAATGGGGCTCCTTTATACCTCATTGTCCATGTTTGCATGCGATCGAAAACAGTGTTCAAATTTGACAAGATGCATGCTCTCCTAGCACAGCGCTGTTGTTAACCGTTGAGATGGACAACTAACTTATGCACGATGATGAATCTGGAATACAACATCCACATGACTACTTCGAGAGACGATACTTCATCCAGTATCGCTCTCCTCAACTCTTCTCTGGCGGATGATGTAACCTATTCTCCTCCTTACTTGGCCGCTTGTAACTCCTTAGCCATGCGCTTGTTATCTACTATCAAGAATTGAACACTCGAGCTAGTGGCTTCGGCATATGCTTTAGTAGCATCGACCAATGTTGTTGGATTTTTGTGCACATCGGATACGATCACTCGTTCTTCAAACTACGCAGGAGATATGTGAACATATGAAGTGGGCACTTTGCATGACTTCACAACTCTGTGTTGTGACTCATTGATAGATATGTTGTGCATCTCTGCCTCCGGATCGTCTTCAAGGATATTTGTGTCTCCTTGATCACTTGGGACTTGCTCTGCTTCTGGATCTGGTGAAGCTAGTGGGGTGACCTCTTAGTTATGAGGCATGAGGTCAATATTTTGATCTGACTCTGGTTGGACCATATCCATGTCCATCTTCTCTAGCATCTGTTCAATCTCTTGAGTTGAGTCCTACTTCTGCGACTGCTCACCCTGTCTGCTTGGTGCCAGCTGCTCGGATGAGTCTATAACCTATATGGGCACGGTTTCATCAATCTGTGCATGTTGCACCTCCTGGTGTTCCTGTCTCTGCTGCGCTTCCTTCTCTCTTCTGCATAACTCCTGTTCTTCCCTGAGTTGTTGCTTCAACTCCTGCAACTCCTTTTACATTTCCTCCATCCTCTGTTTCTCTCTTAGTCTTTGCACGATCCTCTTGTCATGATGTCACCTCTTAGCCTCAATCTCCAAAGTTTATTTCAACACAAGTATATCTACTTTGAACTTGATCTTTTTTATGCCTCTACGTTGTCAACAACCTTTCTCTTGCCTTTGTCACGCGCAGGTCTTTTACCCTCTGCTACTGCTAATGATGTTGCTTCCCTCTGCTTCGCTAATCACTCTACAATTATTACACTCAGTTCATTGAACCTGGAGGAGTGACAACAATATCTCCATGGGTCTTCCTCAAGCCAATGACATTCCCAGTGTATCCAAGGAAATTTCACTCTCGCACAGTGGTCCTTCACCAAGCAATGTGTGTCATACGGATTGAAACTTTTGGTGCTGAAGGTGAATCTTTTGAATTCCTCCATCTCAGCCTAAAAATTATTGATATTATGAATCTCATACAACCTGATTCGCAAAATAAGAGTAGGCCACGATGCCTTCTTCTTCCTGTGCAGTCTTATTGACAACCCTGTCAAGATGTGATATGACACCTATTGCATGACGAGCTTGTCCATGGAAAACTTCGGTAAAACATGCAGGGCCTTTTCTGCATTGTGACTTCGTATGAAGGTGCCAAGGGGTGAGGCATAACGATCTTCTATGTCGATCAATGCCTCCATCACTCCCGCGACATGCAAGGTGGATCTTGCTCGAATATCGTTCTATACATTGGGGTGACAAAGTGGTCTAACATCTATATGATAAATCTGCGGAAGCTGTATTCGGAGAAAAATCTGTAATAAGTGTGCACAGAGGTTTCCGAAGGTGTCCATGCCCAGCCCAAACCTGGGAAATGCTGACAGGCACAGACTGCATCCCAAATGTAAGCAAACATGTATATCTCTGCTTGCTGACTCACCTGTTCCTTCATCCCGAGAGCCAACATGTCAGACCAGTTGCAAGGTCTTCCTTTGATGGCCAGTTGGTCCAATGCAATCACCCAAATCTGTGGGAAGGTCTCTTTGCTCTCTTGACCATATAAGCGGCATGCAAAGATGACCAAGTGTGGGATACCTACATGCAATCTGGTATAAGCCAGACTTATGAATGTTGACATAGACCTTGCGATCTTCCAAATCTTCCTCAAATGTGCCTAAGATGTATCAGTGAATCCTGCCATTTCATCTTGATATATTTGTTTATGAAAAACTTGGTGTCTTTGTAGATAGGCAAGCTCATATAAACTTTCTCAACTGCATCCTGAGTTGCACTTTCAACGGTGTCCTTTGACCCTGCTCTCTTGGAGGCCATTGAGCATGTACTGCTGAGAGACAGACAAACACCTGTGATACCTGGAGACATGGCAACACTCATGGAAATAAATATGGTAGTTGAGAACCAAAAAAACTTTGAGGGCTGACATGCAACATACTCGAGTGACTGACTGGGAAGATTGTGCAATTTTCACCAGGAGGCGGGGAGACTGGCTGCCAAAACCACGTGTAGAAAAACTTGCAGATTCACAAGCTCATGCGATCTACTAAAACAAGAGACAAGAATCTAATTCTCTTTACAGGGGAAGCCAATAAACATCCAGCAAACAATAATCAATAGAGGAAGAGAATCAAAGGCACATAACACAATAAATATCCGAGGAAAGCCACAACTCAAAACCCCACTATCTGTTTTGTATTAATCAGGAAAATCAAGATGAAATTAAAATGCTTGTTCTCTCTAGAACAATCCTAGCACTCAGAAAATTCAATCTCCAACTCATAAGCAAGCTCAAGGCCAAAGCTTAACCAATTCAAAATCTCTCCAAGTCTCTATTCCAATGTGTAATTCCTATGAAGGATAGCTTGTATTTAAAGGGAAATAAAGCCTCTAAAAATAGCACAATCCCTCAAGGATTAGTTCCTGATTGAATGCACTATCAGTGCAACTCAGAAAAATATAAAACAAATAGTACATTGTCCCTGCACTCTAGTCTCAACTGGGTCTTTCTCAGAATTGATATGCATGCATTTCTGATGGTGGAATCTTTAGTTAATTAGAGAAGCACTAATTACGTCATTGGTGTCCCAATTGACTGTTTACTCACTATTAGTTCCTGAAACTGATTGGAACTAATTTAACTAGACTTAACTCAATAAAATGACTTAACTAATTACAACTCATTCATAACTCATCCTTAACTCCTATAAGTTAGGGAGAGCATATACATGTCTTCTAAAAGACTTCCAATTCGAATTTCCTAAATTAATTAAGTTAATAAAACTTAATTAATTATTTTCAAATCGCTATGAGAAAAGAATTCTATTTTAATTCACAGTTTAATTCAAGGACAAATTAAATTGGAATTTCTTGTTGCCATTTCTCAACACTCTCTCTCAACAAGAAATTGATTATCCACTACCCTAATCCTGTCTCTGTGAAACTCGAATTTACATCTTGGCAATTCCTTTGTCAAGACGTTAGCATCTTGCTCCTCTGTGGGAATGTAATCTAAAAACATGATCCACCTCAATACAAAATATCTAAGATGATGATAACGAATATCTATATTCTTGGACCGATCATGAAAAACTGGATTTTCAGAGAGTGTGATACAACTCTGATTATCACAATAAATCATTGTCGGATCCATCTGCTAACCAAACAAACCAACCAGGATCTTCCTCATCCAGATAGCCTCACATGTTGCTTGACTTGTAGCCATGTACTTTGCCTCTGCCAAACTGAGTACAACCAATCTCTATTTTCTGTTGTACCAAGAAACTGCAGTTGACCCAATACTAAAGGTCCCTCCTGATGTGCTCTACCTGTCAGATGGACTCCCCGTCCAATTTGCATCGGTGAAGCTTTGAAGCTTCACTCCCTCTATCCGTCTATACCAAAACCCAAATTTTGTAGTGCCTCTAAGGTATCTCAATACATGCTTCGTCGCCTTCCAATACAACTTGGTAGGCCTAACCATCGCTTGACTAAGCTGGTTAACTGCATAACACATATATGGTCGTGTGTTCACCAAATACATGAGTGAACCCACAAGCGTCCTGTAAACAATAGCTTTCACTACTTCTCCTAAAGTAGCATCTTCTTCCTCTAGTTACCAACTAGAGGAGTCTCCATGGACTATCGGCTCTCCATGTAGAATCTCCCGAGTATCTCATTAGCATACTTTCCTTGAGAAACAAACAACTCCCAATCTCCCTACCATACCTCCATGCCAAGAAAGTAATGCATGAGCCTCATGTCCTTCATCTCAAACTCTCTTGCAAGGTCCCCCTTGCAAGATTTGATGAGATTCTCATCACCTGTCAGTATGAGATCATCTACATAAAGTACAATGATCAACAACTTACCTTCCACCACTATGTGATAAAGGTTTGCATCTGCTTCACTCTTCGTGAAGCCCAACCCATTGAAGTAGCTATCTATCCTGGTGTCCCAAGCACAGGGTGCTTGCTTCAGCCCATACAAAACTCTCTTGAGTCGGCACACATGCGACTCACGTTCCAAGGTTTCAAAACCTTCAAGCTGCTTTATGTACACCTCTTCCTCAATCATGCCATTGAGGAAGGAGGTATTCACATCCATCTGATTCACAACCCTCATGTAATCTACTAAAACAAGCTCATGTATTCTACTAAAACAAGAGACAAGAATCTACTTCTATTCTTTACAGCGGAAGCCCATAAACATCGAGCAAACAATAATCAATAGAGGAAGAGAATCAGAGGCACATAACACAATAAATATCCAGGGAAATCCACAACTCAAAACCCCACTATCTGTTTTGTATTAATCAGGAAAATCAAGATGAAATTACAATTCTTGTTCTCTCTAGAACAATCCCAACACTCAGCAAATTCAATCTCCAACTCATAAGCGAGCTCAAGGCCAAAGCTTAGCCAATTCACAAGCTCTCCAAGTCTCTATTTCAATGTGTAATTCTTAGAATTGACATGCATGAGTTTCTAATGGTGGAATATTCAATTAACTAGAGTAGCACTAATTAGGTCACTAGTGTCCCAACTGACTTTTTACTCACTATTAGTTCCTGAAATTGATTGGAACTAATTTAACTAGACTTAACTCAATAAACTAAGTTAACTAATTACAACTCATTCATAACTCATCCTTAACTCCTATAAGTTAGGGAGAACATATACATTTCTTCTAAAAGACTTCCAATTCGAATTTCCTAAATTAATTAAGTTAAATAAATAAATTAATTATTTTCAAATTGTTATGAGTAAATAATTCTATTTTAATTCACAATTTAATTCAAGGACAAATTAAACTGGAATTTCTTGTTGTCATTTCTCAACACTGCACAAGGCACAATCCAGGCTATCAGGAGGCTGACTGACTACTGAAACTTCACAATGCACAGTCTAGCCTGGCCTGTTGAGGATTGAAACTGTGCAATGCACAATTTCAGTCAATAATGACATGCAAACCCAGTAAACTGCATTGCGCAATTTCTGGGGCTAGTAGGACACTGCCTTCTAGAATTGCGCAAAGCAAGCCTAGAGGCGAGTGCTGGGTCAACTTTGCGCAGTTTCTGGAGGGAAGGAAGAGCCTTCACTCTCATAAATGTGCATTGATAGACAGGAAAGGCAAGGTCCGGGCCAAGGCAGCCCAGACCCGCCGACGGGCGACTCAAAACAAGAAAAGTTCTGAATGCATGGCGAAGCTAAGTGAAAACAAGAGTGAATGATCATGCATGCAAACAATGAGTGCAAGATTTAGAAAATGGGAAAACAAGCATGTGAGTGAATTGAGTCGCCGCCACATCGATAGTTAGTGCAGAAATAGTGTCATGCATGCGACAGTAGTGAGATGTAATGAAAAACTTAAAACAACTCTTCTACAAGCTAACATGCATTAAAACGAAAACAGACATTCAACAAAACCAAGCAAACAACATTCACACAAAGCGAAATACAAAAAGCGATTGAAAAGCAACTAAGGACATGAAAAACAGACTTACTCGAAAAAAGCTAAGCTGAATGTGCCGAAGACTCCTAGATGCGATGTGGGATGTCAGAGCTCCAAGATCGGTGTTAGGAATGAGCTCTGTAGTGTCGAAATAAATAAGTTTTGATGAGGATGAGGCTTATGACGTGGATGCCACAAATCTGGAAAAATGTGACACTTGGAGGGAAGTTTCTAAAACGATCTTTGCATGTAACCTCTAGCTGCTAAAAATAGATCCCTAAAATCTAGGGATACTTTTTTTGCTTTTTTCTTTTTTGGGAAAAGCATCCCATGCATGCAAATAAATATTTCTCAGTCCTGGGGGAACTAGTCAACCTGAAAGCACATGGAACAGTCTGCAAGCCTGTGGATGAAATTTGCGCAATTTCTGGGCTGAGCAAGACTAGTTGTCCTTCTTGCATTGCACAATTTCTGGATTGAAGCCCTCACTATCAGTTAGAATTGCTCATTTGATGAGATGAAGCCTAGTGTTGGGCTGAATTGTGCATTTTCTAGAGGGAAGGTTGCCTAGCTGGATTGCACATTTCTGGAGCTCATCAGGCAGCCTAACTGGATTGCGCAATTTTTTAAGTGAGCACCTCGCTTGCAGGTGGGAGGCAATCAAGTTGACATGCACAGGCTGGCAAGCCATTGAAACTCAGCTGAAGCCTATGTACTTGGACAATGCAAGACATGCTGCTAAGGATGGTTGGTAGGGAGGATCCAAAACAAAGCCAAGGAAACATTTTGGAGTGTGGTTGTAGCTGCTACAACACCACCATAAAAACCTGTATGATGATATGTGCTTACCCTAAAGTATAGTGCTGCAACCTCACTCTGATAGTCTGCATTTCCTGCTTTACCTCATTTAACACATTAACATTATAACATACCAATAGCATCATGATGACCTAATTGCATACAATGACCTCACAATGTATGTCTAACCTACCATACATGCATGACCATAACCATGAAAATGCATGCATAACCACATATAGACATTGACATGCATAAAAAATTTATATACAACCGACATGCATTCATGACAAACGCATCCCAACAACAACATCATCAACTCCTACATGGAAACACAACTACAACAATGATCACCACCATCCATACACAACAAGCACATAGTCCATAAATGAAAATAACACATATGCAACTGGCATGCATGCATGAAAAACACATTCTGCCCATCGAGTCCAAGGGTTGAACCATGCTCTGATACCACATTTTGTGGTATCAAATATCACCCAAAAAGAATGGAAACTAGATACCACCCAAAGAGAATGAAACCTGCTCTGATACTACTCTGTAACACGGTCATCCCACATCTACCCAAGTAATCGACTAACCGGGGTAAATATTGTAACACCCTCATCCCATATCTACCAAAGCAACCGGACAGTCAGGGTAAACATGCCACGAGAGGCCACTATGGATAAGATTCAACCTCCTTGGTGAATTTAAGGAAATGGAATCTAAAATGCAATAAACTGAAAAAGATCATAACCAGAACCCCATTAGCCATGACAAGCGTTTCGTCAAACATATCATCGATATGTAATCTACAGGTGTAAATAACAGAATTAAGTGTAGGGATCTCATACTTATCCGAGAATTGCTATGACCCATTGTTCCCTCATGCCATTTGCTGCATTATCCTCCATTAAGTCATATACACATTATCCATTAACATAAAAGTAAAACCATGCATTCCACTTCTGCACTAAAGATTCCAGCAGAGAAGATGATCCACAGTTAGGTTGTAATCTATTGGCGAATGATTCCAGTAGAGAAGATGATCGGGACAACATCGCCTTTTCAATGGCAGTTGTTACATATCAAACTAAAAACTCTCCTTGTTCGATGTTGAGTTTAGCTTGTCAGCACGCTTCTACAACATCAGAGAAATTATTTGATATCAACGACCCATCGTCCTCTGAATGTAATCTGTTGTCTTCTCCATCCGTGTGGACAGAATTTGGATCAAAAGAGTCTCCATCCATGGGACTTGCTACGACATTGGGAGCATAAGCAATATTTGAGTTTGAAGATAGATGTTATGATCAAAACGTGAGCAATTTTACAGTCGCGAGTAATGGAAGAATTCTACACGAACAACCACGAGTGGGATTGGATTTTGTGAAATTGATAATATAGTGATTTAAATATTTGTGAAATCATTAATATAGTGTTTTAATATTTTTTTAAAATATATATTTTCTAATAAAT
>APFE030574175.1:99774-119477 GCA_000404065.3 Pinus taeda | reverse complement strand
GTAGATCGATTTCAATACAACCTTCAAAAATCAAAACATAAGCATTTGGAAAAAGAGATCTTAAAAACACTCCTTCTTAAAGGAATCAAAGATGAATTTTTAGAACTCTTAAATCTGATAGGAAAAGGTGATGTTTTTCAATTATCATATGAAGATGTTTGTGAGTTGTGCATAAGGTATTCAAGAGGAATATCCAAGGCTGGTAAGAATTCTAGAGATGTTTGTTCTTTCTTTTCCAAATCTGCTACAAGAATAGAGGACATAAGAGCTGAAATCAATGCTTTATTTGAAAATTTTAAAGTTGATTTTATTAGCTCTATAAATGAAACATTGGATGTTTTGCAGGTTCATAAAAATGAAGAATTTGATGAAGTGTTTTGCCCTCATGACCGAAAGGAGCATAGCATAGATGGTTGTTCTTCCTTATCTAATTTGAAAGTGGCATATCAAAGAGATGGGGAAGCTGCAACAAGGTCAATAAGTATGGTTCAAAACACTTCATGTTCATTCTCTTACTTGCATAATCCATTATGGAATACTAATGTGTTAGGGCAGCCATGTCAATTTCAGTATAACCCCTACAAATCTTATCTACAAGTTTGGCATGGTTCATCTTATTATTGCATGACTACTCTCCCTCATCTTGTAGCACAAGCACATTCTCCATATTATCCAACAACTCTTCCACAACATCCTACTTGCATATCAAATTTATCCACTCAACCCAACCAACCACATCATCACAATGCTCCATTCCTTACACATTTTCCTGCTCAACTAATTCCACAACCTCACCACAATAAACCAGTACAACATGCTTACAATGTTGAACTGCCAAATTTTCCCACCCTTCCCACCCATTCTATCTCACATGCAACATTAGAGAAAACTTACAATGAGATTTAGAATGTTTCAAATTCAAAAATTGTAGAAGCTATGGAAGAAAATGAGGTTTCTTATAATATGTATCAAAAAGCTATTTTAAAAGCTCAAGAACTTCATGATTTGATGGATATGAGAAATCAAGAAAGTAATGGATACATTGAAGATTGGTTTCACTTCATCATTTGTTTGCAACATCACTCTATGCTTCAACAATTTTTGATGTCATTTTTTCAAGGGAAGTTGGCTTCTCATACCCTAATTTTCATTAATATGCATTTTTCAAATTTGGGTGTGTATACGTGAAGCCTTATTTTGAAAATGGCTCCACTGGAAATAATAATATACGTAGTCATATTCATTTTTCAAATCAAAATAGCTTAGTGTAGAAAATAAAATAAATAAGGGCATAAATAAATGCATTTTGTTTTTTTATGTAAAACTAGTTGTTTTTTTTTTGCAACACGCTATCGAAATCAACATCGGTGATAAATGTTTCAATTAATTTGTGTATGTAGATGAATTATAATGGAAATAATAATTTCTGCAAACACTCAGTTTCATTTTTATCACCAATTTGAACAATTGCTTGAATATCATTTTTTTGGCCTGCGGGCTTGATAAAATGTCTGGAAAAACAGTCGGGACAGTCATGTTTTGAGGGACCAAAAGGGAATATTTTCAAAACTTGTTTCTACCCTAAGTAGCCCTTTATTTATACTTTCTAACCCAATTTGAATCACTCAATTTGGATTTGAAACGAAAACGTTAGAAACAAAACATTGACAGGGTGTCTAACGGGCAGCTCAGGAACATAGTTGGGACAGTCCATTTTTGGAGGCCTAAATGAATGAATTTTTAAAAGCCTATTTCTATGGTATATTACCCTATGAATCTAGTTTACAATTCAATTGGAATCCCTCATTTTCGATATCGTATGGGGAAGTTATGATCAAAATACTGACTGTCTATCGTAAGCCAACACTCTTAAAACTCTATCTTTCCGGCTGTTCCTTACAGTATTTGACCTATCAATTATTTTTTTCTTCAAAAATTGTTTCTATTGAAGATAAATAAGTGAATATATTTTCATTTCCATTTTGAATCCTTCAAATCCGACATCAAACGAAAACGTTACGCTTGAAATATCAACTATTGGTCTAAGCCGGGTAATCGAAAATGACTCTATTATGCAAGTTGTTTTAACTAAAATTGACATATCATATCATTGAATTTTTAAAAAATGTTTCTATTATAGATACACCTTTGAATTATCTTTCATTTGGCTTTGAAATCACTCAATTTCGAAAAAAACAAATAAGTTGTGATTAAAACACTGCAGGTTAGCATGATTGGCCACTGCTCTCCCGCAAGTGACAGATAAATTTTACTTTGTTATTTTCTCCGTGGATTTGTTCTAAAGAGTAACTACTTGTTAGTTTTTTGCATAATTTTTGGGTTAGGAGAGCCTGTGCACCTCTCTTTCTCCATGATTTAATGTTTTATTGTAGGTAGATACTCGTTTTTTGCAGGTATTGGGAAAATAAAGAAGGTCAATTTATGGACGAGTGATTTTTGAAAGAAATTTTATGAAACAAAGGAATTTCATCTAAATCATTACCCAATGGATTCATAATAGAAGAAATGAAGAATTGATTTCCATTTGAAAATTCATGTCTTATCACTGCTGCCAAAACATTTTTCAAAGAGATCATTTTTTTACATAATATCATAGCTGTTGTAACTTAATTTACTTATTTACATACTGTTTTTTTGAATAGAATGTTGTTTCTTTTATGATTTCTCTTATATTTTGTGTTTCAGGTGTTTCTTCATTCAAATTGTAACATATCTTCATCATCAATGCCGTGAACAACTAATTTGTTTTTTTGCATGTTTGCATTTTATGATTGTCCATTTCGCTGTTCCTTTTTCACATTTTGCTGTTCCTTTTCCAAATAGAACAACACTTTTTGCTGTTCCTCTTCGAAATGGAACAACATTTCTACATTTTCACATTTTTGTTGTTTCTTTTCAAAGGAACAACACTTTCACATTTCTGTTGTTCCTTTTCCAAAGGAACGACACTTGCGTTTTTGTTGTTTCTTTTCCAAAATAACGACACTTTTGATTTTTGCTGTTCCTTTTTCAAAGGAACGACACTGGTGTTTTTGCTGTTCCTTTTCTAAAGGAACGACACTTTTCAATTTTTCTGTTCATTTTCCAAGGAACATCACTTGCATTTTTGGTGTTCCTTTTCCAAAGGAAAGACACTTGCGTTTTTGTTGTTCTTTTTCCAAAGGAATGACACTTTTCATTTCTTTTGTTCATTTTCTAAAAGAACGGCACTTACGTTTTTGTTGTTCATTTTCCAAAGGAACGACACTTGCATTTTTGCTGTTCCTTTTCCAAAGGAACAACACTTGTGTTTTTTTCTATTCCTTTTCCAAAGGAACGACACTTTTCATTTTTGCTATTCCTTTTCCAAAGAAACGACACTTGCATTTTTGTTGTTCCTTTTCCAAAGGAACAACACTTTTGATTTTTGTTGTTCCTTTTCCAAAGGAACGACACTTGCGTTTTTGCTGTTCCTTTTCTAAAGGAACGACACTTTTAGTTTTTTCTGTTCCTTTTTCCAAAGGAACAACATTTGCATTTTCACACTTTTTTGTGTGTATTTTTGCTTTTTGGTGTGCATTTCCTTTGTTCTTCCTTACAAGGAACAACACTTTTTTTTGAGTGTTTTTGCTGTTCCTTTTTCCAAAGGAACGACATTTGAATTTTCACACTTTTTTGTGTGTATTTTTGCTTTTTGGTGTGCATTTCCTTTGTTGTTCCCTACAAGGAACAACACTTTTTTGAGTGTTTTTGCTGTTCCTTCAAAGCAACAACACTTTGGGATTATTTTTTAGAGCAACCCTTCCTTCCTCTTGTGGGATTATTCCTAGTTCAATTTTTCTGATTCTCTTTCATGGCATGAAGTACACTACTTTTATGAGGACAAGAATTATGGATTCTTTTGAAGTGAGTTATTATCATTCACGTTATGATCTTTAACAGGACAACTCCTTGATGATAGATTCTTTTCAAAAAGGACACAATTATTTATATACTACTTTACTGTATTATTTTCTGTTGAACATGATATTGATTGATCATCTTAATACCATGTTGGTTCCAACCTTCCTGGTTATAATCTTCTCTGTCTGTAATAAATGAGATTATGGGTATATTTTTTTTTATTGACATGTTCAACTTCTTCCACCATCCTTACTCTTAAGGAGTACTGAGCCTCCCTCTTTTTATCATAAAAATGTGTAATAACAACAAAATTTTGTTCGCAGATGGAAGATAGGGGGTCTCATTATGAGCCAGCCTACCATGTTCATAAGGCTGTAACAAAGTGGCATTCCCATTATGGCCACCACACCAGGGTTATGATCCATTGGATAACCAAATTATCCTTGGAACATGAGGTCTCATCACGAGCCGGCCTGATCACTTTTGCTACATCCCGGTGAATGGCAGTGTGGTTATCTGGTTACCATGCTAGCATACTGATATCTTATGTAGAACATAACTGTAATTCTCCATTTATAAATTAAGGATCCAGGCTCATATGGGTTAAAAAGCAACCCTGCCGAGGCTATGGACGCCTGCTAGCAGCAGAGGCTCTGCTTATGGTATTAAAGTTATATCTTATCGTCAATTATTACTATAATACCATTTTCTTATTTTTTTCTTTTTATCGGAGAAGTTATTTCCTTAATTGTTTCCCTATTTTGAACCTTTATGCATGAGGAATTTTTTTATGATCAATCGCATCATTTTTAGCTAGAATATCGTTAGTAAAACATCTTTTTGGCATATTGTTGTCCTTTTTCTCTTTCACATAACTTATCATCAATCCAAAGCGTCCTATCTTTTACTCATAATTATCTTTACACACTCTGCTCTCATTATAACCATAACTCTCGTTGTCCTATCATTGATATGTGTACTCCGCTTCATTCATTATTGTATTGTTCATTCTCTTGCCTTGCCATCAGCACAAATCCTTTCATATGCTTTATGGTCATGGAATCCCTTTTCCAATTGAAGGGGGGAATGTATACATTATGGGATTGCATGCGATATGATTACTGCACTCTGTCATAACTTGTTGATTTGACAAAATATCAGTATTGCATGTATACAAAAGTTTCTCTGATTGAAATTTTTGCATGCATCTTATCTGTTGTTATTCAAACCCAACACTATGGATTCAAGAACATTGTATGCACAAGTGTGGTTTGTTTACAGGAGAATAACAAGTATGCAGGGAAAATTATATTCACAGCGTGACCACACTATTGCAACTAAGAGAAGAGGCTCGAGTAACTCACGAACACGAACAATTATTCATACATTATGTGCTTACCTGGATTCCACCTTTTGCATCACTTTCAGCACCAACTTTACATACATCAGCTTCAACAACTGCCAATACATATATGTCATTCCACATTTTTCTTTTTGGAGGTAAAACTTGAGGTAAAATAGCATAATTTTATGATTTATTACAAATTTAGGAGAATTTAATGAAAATCCATTGAGCATTATCATCCTTCAGTCCACATCTTTACCACTTCCCATTTTTTTCAGCAGCATATCATCTTGGGGGAGTGCTGCTTTCATTCATTTCTTTCTTATAACCATGTCATTCATAGTCTTTATCATCCATTTCTATTCTTATTCATTCTCAACACCTCCCTTATTCCATGTTGTTTTACACCAAGCATAGAATTCAACAGATGTTAGCAACTACCTCTATTTGTTTTCTAGCATCGCATGAGGGCATGCTAATTTTTCAGAGAGGGGGAGGAATTGCTATGCATGATGGATGTTTTCTATTTTCTTTCTCATTTAAGACATACAATTTCAGTGCAGAAATTGATTTCCATAATATTTTTAAAAACTATGAATTCAATTCTTGTGATTTTTGGAAAACATAGACATATTATTAAAATACACATACCCAGATAATTTCAAGTTAAATTGGTTCATAAAATTTAGGAAATCATGCACTCTCAACTACAACCATTTTGTTTATATTTCATGATCCGTGCATCAAAATGATATGATTTTTGGATCATAAAAGCATTAATATATTTCAACAAAATCGGGTTCATAGTTTCTGGGAAAATGGTTAATGAAGGTTGCTATCACTTATATCATATTTTTCTGCAACTTCATTGTTATGTCTTCATCAAGATTGCTAAAATTGAATATTCGTTAAGAGGAAGAATTCATTTGTTCTATGAGCTGAGATGAACAAATATTTTTGCTTGGTTAACACATGGGTTTTGTCTTTGGGTTGCATGAGGACATGCAACATATTCAGTTTTTGTTGCATGAAGACATGCAATATATTCGGTGTGGGGTGTGTTGGGCCGTGAATACGACCATCTTTTTAACACGTATTTCATCCATTTTCACTTTTCTTTATCATGTTATTAATCACAGTTTATCATATAATTCTATTTTATAATGATTTATGCTCTTATGAATGAGTATTATTTATTCTCCTTTATTTCTAATAAATTGATGATTATGCATGATTTTATCAATGAAAGTTTAATAAATTGGTTATAACATTATTCACCATTTTTAACCTCCAAGATAATTTCTAGATTGAAGATTTGACCATTAAATGTACCAACTCAGAAAATTCGCTGGAATAAAAAGTGACAGTTTTGCGGTTGAGATTCTGAGAAAATGAAGAAGAATTTGGAAAATATGGAACATGGGTTATGTCCAGAACGGACCCAATTAACTTTTTTAAAAAATGGTTTGCCCAAATTCGGCTTGTACTGAGAGAAACGCAGGGTTCTTTGAGCACGGTTTTCTGAGATTTGTTGTTGCGGCCGTCCTCCAAATCTCAGCTGCAAAGCCAAATTCGCCTTGCTCTTGTTGAAAGATAGATGAAAATATATTTTCTTGTTGATCAATTCGTTGGAAACAATCCAATTTTTTAATAGAAATCATGTTGTAATTATCTTTGTTGTAACTTCTCTCTGATCTCTCTATTTAAATGAAAACGGAGATCAGAGATGGGGATGGGAAAAATGATGGAAAAATGGTGGAGAATTGAGGATGAATTAGAGATTCAGAATTGAGGATGGCAGAGAGAATGGATAATGGCTGAGAGATGGAGAGATTTCTTGTTGTAATCCACTGTAACTCTGCTTTGATATTTTAATATAAATCTGGTTGCCATTCCATCGTTGATCCTGAAGTAACCCAACATCATTTGCTGGCGGCTAAGGGCCCAGCCTCTGGTGGAGTACGCTGCTGCTGCTGTATATTATATTTGTAGTTCATGCGTGGTTTTGCTCATCAGCTTTATTTGGTAATCTGGTATGTTCTATTATTTTACATCACGGTTCTGTTATATCTGATTTATGTTTAATTGAGTAATATCATTCTCTATGACATGAATGCCGTATTGATTCATCTTGACTTGGTAACGCATTGCTGTTCTTTTAATCATTGATATAACGTTGCTGGTCCTTATAGAATATATTGTTGTTCAATTACAGCGTATCTGTGTTGTAACACTCTTTAATTGGTATTACTGAATTCATCTTAGAGATTATATTTCCTTGCGATTGTTGAATCTATTGACGTTGCTGTTCCATTACAAAATACAATCATATTCTTTATAACTAAAACTGATAATTGAATTACCAAGATCAGATTACTATTTCTCTCAATATTAAGGCGTGCCATGTGTGTTATTCATCTTGGTTTATAGTGCATTTACATTTGGCTTTGAGTGCTGTTGCTAATTAGTCTCTGTTCTATTTCCGTGTGCTGTCCGATTTATTCTTAGAGTAAAGATTGCTATCTGATTTTTGTAGGATACACTTGCTGCACTTATTTTCACAGATTAAGGTGGTGTTGTTTATAATAATTAGTTGTCATTACATTTCCTAGCTGCTATTCCATTTCCTGTTATTCGCATTATCTTTGCTTTGGTGTGCAGAACGATCTGAAATAGTAGTGGGCATTGGCATTTGCTGTCTAGTCCCTAGATTGATGATCTGTTCCTTGATTACTTTTGGTTACATCAGTTTCCAAAGGGATGAGTTATTGTTACTGGACCCTTGACTGATACATTGCTTATTTTTCCGAATGAATGATTTAGGATTCAAGCTCTTTTGCTGTAAGTAGATCTCATTTTGAGCATTCGTTTACTCTTGTATTTTGAGCACTATACTACATCTTTCATAACATTACTCTTGAGTAAATAGCCGCCTCAGACTGAGTACACTCTTGGAATAAAAAGTCGTCCCTGGGTTGACAATCAATGTGAGGTAATTAGGAGTTAAAAAGACACCTTTTTATAACTCGACACTTAACAAATCTAGAAACTTAGTCGTGTATTTGTCATCTATCATCAATTCCATCTTTAGCTCATGGAACTCCTTGGCTTTACTGTCATAGTACCACTCTGGAAAGTACTCCTTCTTGAAGAGTCTCTTGAACTCATGCCAATTCAACTCCTCTACGTCGATGTCTTAGATTATAAAGGGGATAAATTGAACTTTGTAGTCTTGAAAGCCAAAGCAAGGAAGTCAATTTTGTTTGAGATTACAAAGCTACTCATATCACCTTAGACTTGTCACAAATACTTTTTCCTGACACATACAATTTGTAAAAATTATCAAATGATGTTATATACAATGAGTCTAAGAAGGCTCATTCATCAGTCAAGAGATTGAGGGAGGAATACAACAGAGCTGAGAAAGAATTGAAAATGGAGAAAGTGACAACTAAGGAAAGGATGATGAAAATTGAAGCATTGGAGAAGGTAATTCTAAAAATGGTTGTCTCTAAAAACTAGTTCTAAGAATTTAAGAAGGTATTGGATGAGAAAAACAAAAAAATCAAGCTCCTAAGAATACAGGGAAAATGGGAGGCATATCTAGTGCAATTAATGGAGCTAATGGAAGTTGAAAAACAAAAGGAAGAATTGGTTAAGAAACTGTACAGGTCCACCCAAGATTCCTAACACTACAAAGACTGGGTTCTATAGTTGAAATCATAAGTAGTTGATCTAAAAGCCAAAAGTGGAGGATAAACTTGTTGATGAGCGTAAGAATGGACTAAGATATTCTTGCAATATTTTTTGAATTCTTCGTGGGCTAGACCAAGAAATATGGAAACGTAACCCATGATTTTATAGCCTTACAAATAACAACTTATGCAATTGAAACAAAATAAATCAAATTACTATAAATATATTACAAAAAATAAAATGAATAATAACAAAAAGCATCACCATTGAGATAACTTTACAAAGCAACAAGAACAATTTAATTAAATTATTGTTGCTAAAATATACATATTAAATACAATAAAAATAAATGATGAAATTAAAGAGAAAAAGTACTTACAATAAAATATCCATAACATTCACAATGCACTGAAGAAGAAAATATAAACGAAACACAAGATGATAAAATCAGATGAAGATTCTCCATTGAGTTCATTCAAAAGAATTGTTCACACATCTTGAATTAGTATCAACATATATGATGATTTATGAAAAATAACTCTTTATAAATGACAATAATTAATAACCACAAGAGTCAAATGCAAGTAGTAAAGTACCAAAACAAAGCTCAAGCCTCACTGCAACCGATTCAAATAGAAACCTTCTGGACATTGGTATGGCTATTACAAAAGTGTCAATGATTAACCATGGTAAAGAAGCAACACTTATCAATGACCAAAAATAGTAAAAGTATACCTTCAACAACAAGAGATGAAATTATTAACCCCGTTCATTTCTACTTTTTAAAATAACACTTGTTCCTCTAGATCTATTAGACTCAATATCTAAATCAAAACAAATGAATCTTGTCAAAACTAAAGAACAAACTCTAAATCATACCATTCCCTGTGTAAAAGTTTTGTCTTATCTCCTTCTGCAAGATGAAATCTATATGTGAAGAGATGTTGAAATGGTTCCCAAAATTCATTCTCCTTTTTCTAATTTTATACTCAACTCTATCACTCATATTTTCCTTGTAATTATCCCAAGACAAGAAGTGAAATAAAAATAAAAATAAAAATAATGATAATTTCTAAAATGTAGATGGATGGCTACATGAATCATAAGAAGGGAGGATTACTTTCCATTTAACAATTTTGTTAATTTAAATTTCAGAATTTATTTTTAAATGTCATAATGCATGACCCACCACCTTATAACTCCCACACATGCATTGCTAAAAAATAATACAATCATCAAATGATTGACATCATTCATGCATAAAAATAATATATAAGTATACATATCAAAAGCAAGTTCAACCATATTAGTTGTTGATGTCAATTAACCTTGTCTCAAAAATTGCCACTATATCCATCATAAATAACATTTATAACTGAAAAATAAAATTGAAAAAGTCATCAATTCGCTGCCACTGAAATATTAGAATTTGTAGGCAAACTATTCTTAGTTATGACAAATCTCAGGAAAGAGATATTTCGCTGAAGGTATTGGTCGACTTTTAGTAGTCCTAGTTGAAATATTTGTGTTCAAACTCTCTTCCCTTTCCTTACCTTTACCTTTGCTCTGAGCATTTGTAGAGGTATGGCCAAGACTAACGTTTTCCTGACTATGGGATTCATCAACATCATGCACTTGCGAGAAGTCAGGGGTAGCTTGAGTGGAAATTGAACCAACTAAATGGTCATCATGAATATGACCACCATGACTAGTAGAATGGTTATCATTAGGAATAATAAGAGCATGAACAATAGTGAGATGGACATAATGGTCAGTGGTAGGAAAGTACCCGAGTAATTCCATATGCTTAGGATTAGGGGTATTAGTAGGTTGTATTTGCCTTAATGCTCCCAAGGAAGATGACTAAGAAAATCTATTAGAAGAGTGTGGTTGGTAGGTGATACTAGCAATTATTCTTCCCCATCCTTGGTTTTCTTCAGGGGGTGAGTTGGCAATGGGATTCCATCCTTCATCATCCTAATTTTGCTTAGGAATTTCTTGCACATTGGGATGTGGCTGCAAAGGAGAATGAGGTCTAACATGCAAAATAGAGGGATGGAAAGACACATTAGGTGACCCAAGGAACAAATGGCTAGTAGTAGCAAGTTGGTGAAACTCCTCAGAATTTGCATTGAAATGCACACAAAATATTATCTTCTTATTTCTCCCAATTTTCCCACAAATTATAAGGCTTGTTTCCTCTATCATGACCTTTGCCATGACCTTGTCTAATTGATCCCTACTTAAGAAATGTAGAAATTCCTTGTAGATTCAAACCCGTTAATTGTAATTTTATAAAACAATAGACTTGAATCTACTCTACCCATTTGTGGAAACAATTAAACGATCACGAAATCACGAAGAACACAAAATAATTCAATCAACACATTACATAATCATTCCTAGGGAAAGCCATAGCTAAAAACACCTTCTATCTGTATATTGCATTAGTCAGAAAATATGAGAAGATTACAATGCTTTTCTCAAGCTCGAGCAACCTCTACACTATCTCTATCTGTCTCGCAACTTCCTAGACAAGCCCATGCAAATAATTAACTAAATTTTGGCTTATGCAAGTATCTATTTCCTTGCATTTTTTCCTTAGGAACTATCCCCATATTAATTAGGGAAATTCCTCAATATGAATTGCGCAATCCTCATAGGCCTTCCTCTGACTGCATGCACCACTTGTAAAATTCAGATGATTATACAAATGATAGTACAATGCCATTGAACTCCAATGTCAACTAGGTAACTCTCAGATCTGACATGCATGAGTTATTTATGAGTGAATCACCAGTTAACTAGTTGAACACATGAAGCAACACCCCATTATTTGACCTCCTACTAGTTCCTATATCAGTTGGAATTATTCTAAGTGAAATTAACTTAGTTAAATTGAATTAATTAATTACAACTCAAAAAAACTCAACCAGGGCTCCTATAAAGTAGGAGACAATCTACATGACTCAGGTTAGACCCTCAACTCGAATTTACGGAGCCAACTAAGTCAATTTAACTGAGTTAACTCTTACAAGTTGTCTTGTTATGTGGAATTACAATTTTATTTCTAATTTAATTCAAGGACAAAATTAAATTAGGTTTTTCTTGTTGCATTTTCAACACTCCCTCTCAACAATAGAGGGATTATCAAATACCCCAACCCTACCTCTATGGAACTTGAGTTTTTCTCTTGACAATGCCTTAGTCAACAGGTCTGCACCTTTTTCCTTTGTAGGAATGTACTCCAACAACATGATTCTCCTTTGCACACAATCTCGTAGATGGTAATAATGGATGTTGATATGCTTGGAATGATCACAAAAATAGATTATTAGAGATTTTGATACAACTCTGGATTGTCATTCTACTTCCTCGAATGAGGATGGCTCAACCTCTACACTCTCACTCATTAGAGCCATGTAGCCAGTGAATTGATCTAGTGACCTTCTCTACCTGCACTGTGATGTGGGTGCTTCCACATTCTCTCTAGCAACATGTATCAATCTACCAGCCTCTCCGGTGCACTTCCTTTCATCTCTGGAAGTATTTATATGAGTGGGTGCTTCCACTCTCTGCTCGTCTGCATGTGGTTGCACCAGTTCATCCCGAGGCACCTGAAGCTCCCTCTCAAGGGAACGTCTCATGGCCTTCTCTTCATCGAATGCAACATCTCTATGAACCACTATCATCTTGTGAGATGACAGGTACACCCAATAGTTGTGAGGTGTATCAAGGTACCCCAAAAATATGCCCAACTTAGCTGTTGGCTCTAGCTTTTTATCTGCATCCTTGGTAACATAAAAATAAATTGATGAACCGGAAATCTTAAGTGTGCCACATCTGTTTTCTTACCTGGAAAAGCTTCTTTTGGTGTACTCATCTCGAGAGTTCAATGAGGACTCCTATTCTGCACATATAGAATTGTGTTGCATGCTTTAGCGCACAAGTGCAACAGTAGGCCATGATCATGTAAGATTTCCCGTGCAACTCCCAAAATATTTTTGTTATTCCTTTTAGCCATCCCATTCTGTTGTGGGTTATGGGGTGCTATTAATTTCCATTGAGTGCCTTCTGATGCACAAAAATTCTTGAATTCATTCGACATATATTCTCCACCATTATCGCTCATGGGAGCCTTCAATTTCATTCCAGTATCTTTCTCAACAAGTGCTTTAAATTCACAAAATTTAGAGAACATTTGATCTTTATTCTGCATGAAGAAAATCCAACACTTACGTGAGAAATCATATACAGATATTACATAATACCTGTGATTGGCTGTGGAGGTCGTCGAGAATGGTCCACACACATCTGAGTGAGCTCTTTCAAGGATCGCTTGCACTCGACTTTCCTTGTCATGAAAGGTGGCTTTGGTGTACTTCCTCAATGTACACCCTTTGCATGTATCTTTATGCTCTAGTGCACCATTAGGAAGTCCTATAGAAATATGTTGCATGATCTTCAAAGCTCCATGATGCAAGTGGCCCAATATTCTAAGCCACAATTCTCTGATGTCTCGGCTCTGCATCTTCTCTGCTTTTGTGCTCAAAGCAACACAATCTTCTACATCCAATTTGTAGTGGTTCTTCACCTAAAACCCGATTTGCTTCACTTGTGTTGAGGCTATGTGACAAAAGAAAGCCTTTCCTTTACTAAATATCACATTGTAGCCACAGTCCTCCAACATAGCAATTGAAACTAAATTATTCTTCAGACCTGAAACATACATGACATCTTTTAATGTGAGGGGAGAACCAAACTCCCTTTGAAAAGTAGCAACATTGATGTCGGGTGCATTATACCTTCCATCACCTCCCATTTCGATGTGCATTTGGAGGTCTTTATCCTCCAAATCACTGAAAAATTATTTGTTGTCGTTCATATGGAAGGAGGCTCCACTATCCAGATACCACACACTACCCATCACCGATGTCATCATGCAAGAAATGAGGGTGAAATCCAACTCGAATTTTGAAGCAAAAGCTTCACCTGCCGCTCTTCCTGAGGGCTTATTTCCAGCCTTCTTGTGTGAACACTTCATGGCATAGTGTCCCAACTCATGATAATGAAAACATTTAATATTTGACAAGTCCTTCTTCTTGCTACCCTGGCTGGAATCTCCTTTGGATTGGAATTTATTTCCTTTCCCTTTCTTTGCCTTTCCATCCAAGGCACAATTATCCTCATTATCATGCTTGGATGAGGTTCCATCTCTGGTGCTCCATTTGATCTCTTCTTGCACCAATTCAAACCACAAATGCTCCCACTTAGGTAGCTTCTCCCTCCCATTTACCAACACTCCCAATCTCATCCCGAAATTTGGTGAACTTACTCAAGCACTTGGATATTATGTCGCCCTTCTCCATCTTGATTTTCAAATCTTTCCCTTTAGTGCTAGATTCCTGTGGTCACTTTTGTTCTGAAATAGGCCTGTCAAGGCCTTCCACATTCAATATGGAGTCTCCTTCCTGTTAGAGTCGGTCTGGTTATCCCTCCGTCAGAGATCAAAACTCTTTTTTGCACTTCATGTTTAGGTGTCCCATCAGTTTTGATCATTTGCACTCGTTAGGAGCATGCCATAAATCTGTCGGAAAGGTTTGTGTTACTCATTCCCCTCATGCTTGGCACTGCTGGCTCAGGTCCATTTATAAAAAATCAAAGTCTTGAAACAATGATTTGCAGCCCTGTTTCAATTTCTAGGTCATGAAAAGTGTTCTCAGTCATTAGGTCTAGGGTTAAGTCAATTTGGTTTTTGTAAAGTCTAATAAAGCTAGCAGGCCAGAGGGAGGTCCTCGATAGGTTGATATATCAAATATTTTTATCGTTATACGGATAGATTATGACTTCTCTTCAAAACTTTGTTTTGAAGATAAGTCGACATTTCATTTTTGTAATAAATTTTCAAAAAATTCAGTTCTTGAATTGTCCAGGCGCAGTCCTGGTCTCCTTTGCCAAATCATATCACAGTTATCCCTACAAAAAGTATCAAAGAAAATCATTATTTCATCCAAATTTAAGAAGGAAAACCAAAAAGCAGAAGTCTATTAATCCTGAAAGAATGTCAAATTTCCAAACATTATGAAGTGGGTTATTAAAATCAAATCTGATTTGGTGAGATATTTTCTTCACATATAAATCATGGAAGACCATTCATTTCCATCATTTCTCAAGGCAAAAGTCGAATTTGTGAAGTGGAGGGCAGAAGACGCATTTGAAGGGTTGATTGACAGGCTTGAGGGTGCGTGCGACCCATACAGAAGGCGCGCGACGCATTGGGTGCGCGCGGCGCACTGGGCTCCATTGGCCAGTGTAAATTTGCATGCGCACGACGCATAGGGAGCACACTACGCACTGGGTGATGAGCGCGACGCACATAGTTGGGAGCCCGAAAATCGTTTGAAAACTCATCAAATCACCCAATCTTCACATCAATTTGCCAGACAGGCTTGCCTCCATTGCTTTTTCTTAGTTTTTGATTCTGAATGTGGTGGGTTCATGGCTCATGCCCATTGAAACAAGACTTTGAAAAACCTCCCTTTTGCTAATAAGAAACATTGCTTAGGGTTTTGAAAATAGTGTTGTCACCAAGGTCTACTCTTTTCCTCACTCCCCGCTATCCCCCATTCCCAAAGTAACTCATCAAATTTCCTCATTAATCCCCTCATAATCCTATCATATAATCCCTAAACTCGTAATCCCTTACCTCTATGAAAACTCCTTAAAAACTATTCAATATCCCCCTAATCCTAAACCCTGTCTCCATATGTATACATTTTCCCTTCCTTACCCAATTACATTTTATTTCAAAGTCCCTAATTCCCTGATGTTTTCCCTTTCCTAATATTCCCTTGTGCATTTGTTTTTCCCCTTGGTCACAACATTGTTAGAGAAAAAAACAGTTCACATTCAATTGCACACACAGTTTCATTCAGAGCAATTTATATATCAGCATACATATTCCAGACATCTTGTTTTCAAAGTCATGTCAGAGACGGATTCAATTTATGAGAAGGAGTATGACAGTGATTCTACAGCTGAGGGTAATGTGCCACGAAGGCCTCACAAAAGTGGCAAAAGTGGTCAGCATGTCAGGGAGGAGCCTACTTCTTTGGCTCAATTGCAGGCTTGCCCGCTTGCAATGGATTGTTTTTAGTGTCGGTCATGTTTCCAATACTGTGAGATGATCTCACAAACCCAGCATCATCGTGAACTAGTTCGTCTATTTGTTCTACATTTACATGATGGCCGTGTAAACCTCGTCGGAGTAAATTTCACTTTGTCACGAGAGATTATTGCTCAGGCCACCGGGATACCAAATGTAGGAGAGGAATGGAACAAACGCCAATAATTAGACAAATTCTACTATGAGCCATACATCAAACCTGGGCATATGAGACACCTGAGCACGATTTTTCCTTTCAGATTCCTGAGGGATGAGTTTGCACCATTGATGAAACTCATCATTCGGTATTTCAGTTGCGAGGGCAAATTCTCGCGTCTCTATGCATACCATGTCCGTTTGTTGATGCATTTCACAAGGGTACGTATGATGAACATTTTGTATTTCATGTGTCGCAACATAGAGAGGATGGTGGTTTTAGTACAAAGGAAGACCCCAACACAGCAACATAGAAGTATATATCATTACGCGCTGATCAAAATCATAGTGGTACATCAGTTGACACAGCAGGGCATTACTTGGGAGGATTTCATCTCCCGTGACTTCTTCACAGCGCCACAGCGGCTTCTCGAGATAGTTCATGATGAGGGAGAGCCTTCACACCAGCCAGACATTCTTGAGACCGAGCATATAAGTGCTCCATTATATGTGACATACCAGCGAGGCCACAGGGCCTTATTTGCATCTACATGACGAGTACTATCTCCACCCGGGGTGGAAGGAGTCTCGTTGACTCCATCAGCAGAGCGAGTATTATCTCCACATGATGTGGAAGAGGTCTCGACTTCTTCTTCAGCACAGGTACAGATCCAGGACAGGGGCAAGAGGCCTATTCATGATGAGGGTCCTTCAGGAGGCCGGGACACAGATTTCACGATCATTGATGTTGATGCGAGCTCTCTTAGCTCGGAGCTAAAGGAGATCATCTGGGAGCAAAAGACTGAGAATGACTCGCTGAGAAAGAAATTGTAGATGGCTAAGTGGGTGATAAACTACTTGGAGTAGCGTAACAAACAGCTAGAGGATGAACATACACTTTATGAGCTGCGACAAATCCGTGAGGATCGAGAATTGGCCCGAAAGAGACCTGGTGATATGACACCGGTTGATCGAGAGTCTATGCTCATACATGTTAACACTCATCTGGAGAAATTATTGGCAAAGGCCAATAGAGACAAAGACATGCTTCATCATATGAAAACTCATTATTGGGCTCGTCTGCATGTCTGCAAAGCAAAAATGAAGATTCTAAAGAGGAGGTTGAGAAGAGCACTAAAACGGCGAAAAAAACCTGATCCACTCCAAATTTTGGCCGAGGCTTCATTGGCTGGACACAATACATGATGGAGGGTCTTCGCTCTGAATTTGAGCAATTTCGAAGAAATTTTTGTCATTTTGAAATTTTTGGCTTGCAAAACAGATTTTTCAGCCCAACGCGTAGCTCGTCGATGCGCGCGCTTATGATTGGGACACTTTCTGGAGGAAAACTTTATAGTTTTGGATTTTTCATGGTAATTTATGCATGCTCTAGTATGGCCAAGGTATTTCATCAAGTTCTGGATGATCAAAAGGGCCAAAAACACCATCAAAATCACCTTTCTGCCACCTTTTGCACTAGCAGGAAGCACTTGTGGGAGAATGAAGTTTTGGAGGGTAAAATGAGCTCCAAATTGGGAAATTCCACTTGGACTGGATAGCAGACATCCAGGGCTTTCCAACCAGATATTGTGAGCTTTATTTTGATATCGGGAAGTGCCCCAAAAGTAGGCTGAAAGGCGCGCGGCGCATAGAGATTTTTGGTCAAATTTTCTCCTTCCAGCTCAGAATTTCGGCCAGTTATGACCAGTTTCACCTCTTGATGTGATTTTTGACCCAGCTTGATGTAATTTGATGTACATTATGTAACTTTGGTACTTATTTACCTATTCTAGATGATTCATTAAAAAAATAGTCAAAATTTAATGAATGGATCAGTTTCCCTTTTTTTAGAGGCAAGTTGTTTTGGATGCCTAGATTGTAGTGCTTTGTTTAGAATTGGTTGAAAGAGATCCTAGGATGATGAGCTCGACCCCTAGAGGAAAGGGAATGGGTTGGCTTTCCTAAATTATGTATTTTCTAAGTCATTTTCAGGGTTGGACTTTTGGGAAAAGCCTAGACTCTATTGTACATTGTATCTCTGCAATTTTGACAAAGGAAAGACTAAGGTTTTGCAGCACTGTTTGGGATTCATGTGGCTTTATGTGTTGATGGTGTGCTTCTTTCAGTATCTGTAAGTTGTTATGTGTATCATTTTCCTTCTCTCATCTTCTGCAATTGAACAAATGAAGTGTTAAGGTAGAATCCATAATTTTTATGCTCTGCTTTTAAGTTGTTTGATTTTCCATGTTTTCATCTGTTAAGGAGAATCTTGAAAACTTTCTTGCTCTCCTAGCTCTCTCCAGTCTGATCTATCCATCGCTTTCAATTTAAAAGCATCAAAGACAATCGCCTTCCTTGCCCCAACGGGACCTCTGCAAAAACCTGTTCTCATCCCCTGCATCCAAAATTGCCTTTCCTTAGATTCAAGCAAAACCCCAAAAAATCACTTCCCCAAAAAAACTTCCCTTTTGTTTTAAAAAAAAAACTTATTCATACCTAGCCTAAAATTAATTACCAATTTAGTCATCTCGAGCCTCATCAATTACCTTTTACTAAGATTGACCCGGAGAGAGCCCTCTCCTGTCCTCGTAGGGCTAGCTATGAGGCTGAGCGTGGTTTGATGTAGCCTTGAGTTTTACCTTATTTCAGCCTAAGGTAGATTTGAACGCTAACAGAACTAACACAATTGAAACAAAATTCCCTAAGACTTTGTTACTTGAGGTCATTGAATCTAATCTCCATGAATCAGAAACTTTTCTTCCTAAGTTTATTGAACCTAAGGAGCCTTATCCATATTCACTCGATTCTTTGGGACCTTCCTCCTCTCTTCCTTTGTCTTAAACATAACCAATATATGTTGGGCCTGATGGTGAACCTATTCCACATAGACTTCTGAGTATCGAAGAGATCCCTCAAGAAAATCCTCATCCTTCTACTCTCGTTCATTGGGAAGGACTTTACTTTTATCAAACCAATACTCTTTCATCTCTTCAACCTTTGACACAATCTCCTTTACCTAATTCTGTGGGCCTACCTGTGGATCTCTCATGACAAGATCTATTGGGATTGTTAACCATGACTAGAATTGATTCAAACTCCCCGCCTATGTCCACCGCTATGGTTGAGACATCAGGTGTCGCTTCCTCATCTATGTTTGTTGTTAGAGTCAATATTTTCATATTGCCATCAATGATCAAAACTCCTCTTTTCATATCATATTATGGTCCCATTCTGAATATTTTGTCATTCCGCCTAGTTCCTCATTCAAAAATTTACTCACTGATGGTAGCCCTAGTTAATCAAACTCCAAGCCCCTCTCAAAAAATTAATATATTTTGGCCCACCTTCATGTGTCTTGTTGGGCATACATCAATCATAAAATATCATTTCATCATGTCGTTATGTCATTCAAGTCAACATGGATTCTGGTCATTCAAG
>APFE030574175.1:56238-81018 GCA_000404065.3 Pinus taeda | reverse complement strand
AACGGTGTGCCTGCGTACTCCTTATTTTCTTCAATATTTGAGAGCTGTTCATCAATGTTTGCTATTGACCTGTTGTACAGTGATCCATCACCTGTAAGGGTTGCCATCAAGGACAACACTTTAACCATAATGCCAACAATCTCCCCCTTTGGACTTGATGGCAAAGTTTACTTGTGAGTTGTCATCTGATCCCTTTTTTCTGTCCGGTAACCCATGCATTCTATCACATCTGATATATCTTCTGAATGTATACAAGTGAGATGATCTTCTATGAGAGGGTTGCCATAAAGTACAACACATGCATCATAATGGCAATAGAGATTCTATTAAATTGTTGTTTGAAGAAGCCCTCGAGTGACAAAGGAACTAGATGATGGTTAATTTTTCCCAGATCCTTCGATGGATACCAATGGGCGATGCATCTTCATTCAATTGTCACTTCATAGGTGCTACCACATTTAAGGTAGAAGTTAATTTTGAAATTCCCATATTTGAAGGCCAAATAGATGCATATACTATAGATAAATGGTTAAATTTGTTGGAAGGATGTTTTCCGGTCCATAGTTTTTCCAATAGAGAAAATATTACTTTTGCACTTCTTAATGTTGCCCCCCATGTCAAGGATTGGTGGGAAACTTACTATGAGCAAATGGCCGAGGAGGAATCCTCACTACTGTCAGCCACACTCTCTTGGGTCTCTTTATGAGATGTTGTTAAGGAATAATATTTCCCTATTGGGAGCTATGAAGACAAGTAGATAAAATGGACCACACTATGCCAGGAAAGGGACCAAGAAGTGATAGATTTCATGAATACATTTCATACCTTACACACAAAGTTGGGTATGAAGGGCTTTGAGCGACATCTGGTGCTCAAGTACCATGATTGTCTACACAAATACATGCAACCATAAATGGAGTTCCTGGACATCTGTTTGCTTGGTGCAACATACTGATATGTTGTCAAGATCAAGGATAAATTTAAACAGAAGAAGTGAGACTTTGGATCTTTGAATCTGAAGCAGGGCAATGACACCCCCAAACTACAGAACAAAAGAAAGAGTCAAGGTGGAATGACCCTATACAAGCCATCAAAGCTGTAATCAAAGAATAATAATGGAAAGCCAAAGAAAGACACATGAAAGTGGTGTGAGTTCCACAAGATCCCCAATCACACCACAAGTAAATGTCATGCCAAGCATGCACTGGTGTTTGAGATGAAAGCTTAAAAGTCATATGCCTATTTAGACTTTGATCTAGAACCCGATAAGGGGAAACAAATCATTAATTCAGAACTTAGTGTAGCCGTTTCCACCACCAAGGTCCAAAAAAGTGAGCCCGAAGATCTAGAGGAAGGTAAGGGTCTCTTCCACTCACAAATATGGGTGAAGGGTGATTCAGCCTAATTCATTGTTGATAGTGGGAGTTAAAAGAACCTTATCTCAGCAGAGGTTGTTAAGCAGTTTGGCTTGCTAACAACACCACACCCACAACCATACACCATCGGGTGGATCCACCAAGGGTGAGATCTCCACATCAACCAACAATGTCACTTGCCCTACAACATCAAGCCTTTCATAGACGAGGTATTGTGTGATGTTTCTCCCCTTAAAGTTTGTGATGTTTTATTAGGCCAACCATACTTGTGGAAGCATCATGATGTGTATGAGTCCAAACCTCATTCTGCTAGTATTACTTTGGGAATAAACCTTTATAGGATATCGGAGGTAGCCTCACATGCCACCATTTCTTTAATATTTTCTAAGCAATGTAGTAAGATCATCTCCCAGACTGGGAAATTCGTTTTATTCCTGATTCACTCTCAAAGTAAGGTGAAGATCATGGACACATCCATGGCCTCTAGAAAGGGCTCCTTCATGCAACAAAAGAAAGTGGATAAGGTCATGGAATAGTACAAGGACATCTTCTCCTCACCCACATGGGTATCTTTGCACTGCCGAGTCAAGCATTTGAATGATCTGAACCTCAGTGAACCTATACCTAATTGCTTAATCTACCATCACTCTCTTCATGAAAATGAATAAATCAAGCAATAGATCCAAGAGATTCTACAAAAATAGCACATCCAACTAAGTTCCTCACCTTGTGGGAGTCCAATTGTACTCGTGCAGAAGAAAGATGGGACCTGAAGACTCTGCATTGATTATCGAGCACTAAAAAAAATAAAAGTTAGGAATACATACTCAATCTTGATTGATGACTTTCTTGACCAACTCAAGGGGTTTAAGTACTTCAATGATTTTAAGTTCGGTTATCACCAAGTTCCAATAGAACCAATATATGTATGGAAGACCGCCTTTAAGTACAAGGAGGATCTTTTTGAATGGTTGTCATGCCCTTTAGGTTGAAAAATGCACATGCAACTTTTATGAGGCTGATGGATGACACCTTGTGGTCTTTAACCAACTCATTCATGGTTGTATATTTGTATGATATCCTCATCTTCAACGAGAGTTGAGAAGAGCACTTGCAACATATTTGGTAGGTCCTTCAAACCCTGTGACAACACAAGTTATGTGCCAACCTAGAGAAATTATCCTTTGGCATGGAACAAGTCGAATATTTGGGCTACATAATTGATGAACAAGGCATGCATGTGGATCCATATAGGGTTCAAGTCATTCAAGAAATGCCAACCCTAATGACTCTAATAGAGATTCACAACATCTTGGGTCTTGCTAATTTCTATCAGAGAATCCTGTTGGGGTTCTCTCATATCATTTGGCCCTTGATTCAAGTTACTAAGGTCGGAGCAAAAGAAAAGTTTTTTTGGTTCGAGCCGCAACATAAGGCATTCATTGAGATGAAACACCACCTATTCTCTGCACTAGTCCTTATCTTACCAGAACTATAATAGCCTTTTTATATTGAGATAGATGCCTATGATTATGCTATTGATGTAGTTCTCACTCAACAAGGGAATCCAATGGTCTATCACAATGAGATTCTCTTTGATACGGTTCAATGGTACCCCACCTATGATAAGGAAATGTCTTCTATCATGGAGGGTTTCCAAAAATGTAAACATTATTTTATGGCGAAGGAGATGATCATCCACATGGATCACCGACCTCTTCAATTTATGTAGACAATGGGGGAAGTTGCAGAATGATCGCTATTTGAAATGGTCCACATACCTACAACAATTCCATTTGAACATTAAATACAAGAAGGGTAGCACCAATCACATTACAAAATGCCTCAATTAGCCCTTGATTGTGGCACTAATTACAATTCTCAACTATTATGGGCACGAGACCTCTCGATGGCCACAACTATATGAAAGCGACTCTGAATTCAGTGCCACCTACACGATGTTGATGGCCGGAAAGGAAGTTCTAAACTTCCACCTTTATGATGGAATATTGTGTTATTTGGGACATATTTTTGTTCCTTCAAGTGAGCATGCAAAGATAATTTGGGAGGTGCATTACAGTCAGGGCTTAGGACACTTTGGTGTGGAGAAGACAATGACAGTACTGCAGAAGTATTTTTATTGGCTAAAAATCCTACAGGATTTTGGAAAATATATAAGTTCTTGCACTGCTTGTGCCATCACCAAGACAACCATCAAGAAGCAAGGCTTGTACACTTCTCTTCCTACTCCTAACTGACCTTGGTAATCCATCTCCATGGACTATCTGTCTTGCCTTCCTTCTACCAAGCATGGAAATGACTGTGTTTGTGGTTGTTGATATATTTTCTAAGATGGACATATTAGTTTCTTGCAAGAAAAGTATCACAACAAAATCCATTGCCAAGCTATTATTTGAACAAGTGTGCTTACATTTTGGGATCTCACAGACCATTATATCAAATTAGGATAGCATGTTCCTAAGCGCATTTTGTCAAGCCTCTAGTCATTCAAGTCGATTGCATTCCACCTCCATATTGATGGGAAAACAAAGGTCACCAACAAGATGATAGTGCACATACTACACATGTAAAAATCTAAGCATCCAAAAACATGGGATGAGAGTCTCCCCTATGTGAAACACAATTACAACCGAGCCCTCCATAGCTAAATTGTCCACAACCTCTTTCAGCTGGGTCTGGGATTTCAACCATTGTGTCCCATTGATGTTGTAATGCCTCTTACAAATACACAAACAAAATATGCACATGTTCAATCCGAAGTTGTTAAGGCCATCAAGTTTACTGAATGCATTCAACAGATCTACCAACATGTTCATGATATCTTGCATAAAGCCAATACTAAGTACAAATAATGTCATGATCAACATCGGGTGCCCCATAAGTTTCAAGTGAGCGACAAGGGTTGGTTGCATCTGCAGAAGGAATGCATTGCAATGGCCCATTGGAAGCTTCAACCACTTTGATACGAGCCTTATACCATCACCATGGCTATGGGTGACAACACTTTTGAGCTAAGTACCCCCCCATTCCTTGTCTTGAAGCTAGTATTAAATGTGGACCACCTTTGGCCATACCTTCCACTATTATTGGACATAACAAACATTGCTAAGCATTTGAAACCAACATAGCTCAACCTAGATTGCATTGAATAGGCCACAATTGGTTAGATCATGGATACACAAATTAAGAACACTCGCCAACAAAGGATCCAACTATATTAGGTTGTCAAAGCCAACCAACTCCCGCACTAAGGTAAGTGGCTCACCATGGACCAAGTTCAACAAAAGTTTCATCACATCATGAAGGCACTCAATACAATGGGGACCATTAATTCTCAAGGGGGAGGACATTTTCAGGTGGATATCAGTGGCCACCTGCTTATTCCACTTGCCCCCTCAACATTTTTCTAAATCTTTCTTTCATCCATTCACCCTTGTGCCATATTCCAAGCATGAACGTGGGACTCACAACAAAATAACCAGGGCTTCCTCAGGCTTTACCGCAATCCCACCAAAACTAGTAAAGGGGGTCTTAGGCAGGAAATAAGAAACTATACAATGAGTCTTTACATAATCCCACCAAAACCAGTCAAGCAATCAATAGGCCCAAAACAAGAACATACACTACTAGGATTTACCACAATCCTGCCAAAACCAATCAAGGGATCACTAGGCCCTAAACAAGCTTGGATGCCTCTTGATTTCCTCACCAATACCTTAAGGAATTTTCCCGTCTCTACCCTCAATATTTACCACAATTCTGCCAAAAAGGGTCAAGGGATTCCTCAGCCCTTGTGAATTTTCCTGAGACCACCTCATTCGGTTCCAAAACTATCCAACAATCCAAAGATCAACCAAATGAAAGAACCCCATCACACCATGACTATCTAGAAATGGCAAAGCAAGGTCGAAACCATTGTTACACCTGGAAAAACCCATGCCGTGACAACAAAAGAACCAAATACATACATGCAAGTACCATGCATTAACAAACCTGTTGGGAAATCACACATGCAACCTATTACCTGCAAGTATTCCCATTGAAGTTGCTTGATCTAACATTTCCTTTCTTGATCCTTAAATTGCTTTTCTTTATTTTTTTTTTCCTTTTCCTTCCTTTCTCCAATGATAGAGTGCTCCAAGAATGCTCTAAGTGTGCAAGAGTATGAGAGGGAGAGAACTAGAGAAAGAGCTCCAAGCTAAAAATGACAAAATGTTAACTTGACAAAAGCTACGAACTGATCCTCATAAGCTTTTTTATTATTGAGGCCTCTATTTTCTTCATTTTCCTCTTTTTTTTTTCCCTTCAATTTTATTCTCATAAAAACTTGTGACCTTTCACCTTGCTTTTATTTTCATAAATAAAATGCCAACTAATGACTCTTTCCTTTCCAAAGCCTTTTCCAATTCCCCTTAGCCACAATAAATCAAAATGAACACCCACTAGGATGTTTTGCCCAACATTCAACTTGGAATATATGTCTCATGACCTTGGTCTTATTTTTCCTTTATTAACTTTATTACATGAAATTTTAACCTGGGTTGTTATAGACCCCTCCCCATTAGGGGAACATTGTCCTCAGTGTTCAATAACACCTATGGCCAGCAAGACTGTTGAAAATCAAAATATACTACCCATGAAGCTTTATAATTCAGCTCGATGCAATATTTATAGTGAACTTACTGAAAAGACAAACCAACATGACAAACATAACAACATGACAAACATACCTCTTATTGGATCTTTATAACACAACTCATTGCGATATTTACAACAACAACCATACATGAATATATACATGTACCAAAACTCCTTTGCCTCAATCGATAAAAAATGAAGGATACATTACCAACATCTAATCAACCATATCCCATGAAGCTTGATTTGGCTCAAAGTGTTTCCAATACACTTTAAATTGCTCGATTGCTCTCTTCCAGAGCATGAGTTTTTTTCACTACAAAATGCACTGAGGTTCCAGCTGGAATTCTAGTTTTGTCTCTACCTTCAATACAAACCAATCAATCACATGATCAACATGTTTCACATTTAAGCAATGAAACATGGAAAACATCATGGAATATCACTGTTAGAGGACGTGTAATTCTATAGGCCACTGGTCCAATCCTCTCAAGAATATTGAAAGGCCCGCAATACCGAGGTGCCAACTTGGCACATGATCCAATCCTCAAGGAGTTCCTCTTGGTTCGGTGCACAAGTACACATGCTCCCCAACCTGAAACTCCTTAAATGCCCTATGCTTATCTGCATAAATTTTATGCCTATCATGTGTTGCCTTTAGATTCTTCTTGATAACTTGCATTTCCTATTCCATCACTGCAAACATGTATGGTCCAACCAATACCCTATTCATTGGATTAATCGAGTTGATGGGAGTATTACAACTTCATCCATAAAGTTCCTCAAATAGACTCATCTTCAATGAATCTTGACACCCATTATTATACATAAACTCCACTAGTGGAAGATACTCTTCCCACTTACTCTGCTGGTGCATAACATGCATCCTCAACATGTCTTCCAAAATCCGGTTGACCCACTCTATCTATTCATTTGTCTACGGATGATAAAATGTGGGTAACAACCATAGTCAAAATTCCATGTAGCAAAGTTAATAAAGGAAAAATAATAACCAAGGTCATGGGACACGTATTCCAAGTTGAATGTCGGGCAAAAACATAATGATGGGGATCACTTGATTAATTAATTGCTATAGAAATTGGCAAAGGTAATGGAAAAGGCTTTGCAAAAGCAAAGTGACATTAATTGGTATTTTATTTATGAAAATAAGGGAAAATAGGAGAAAAGGGAGGTGAAAGGTCATAGGTTGCATGTGAGGTGGAAAATCAAGGAAAATAATGGAAAATGAGGAAAATAGAGGCCTCATTAATAAAAAGGCTTATGAGGATTAGTTTGTAGGTTTTTGTTAGTTCAGTTTTGAAGCTCTCATTTTCTAATCTCTCTCTCTAATACTCTTCGACACTTAGAGTTTTCTTGAGTTATTTTTGGATTCCTTATGGCTATGGGTTGAATCACTAGTTCCTGGAACCCTTGGTTGGAAAATGCTTTAGAATACCTGTAACAACCTGGGTTGAGTTACTAGTCTTGGAAGAATTGGTTGGACAAATTCTCTTGAATCCCTTGGTGGGTTGAGTTTCTAGTCCTGGAAGCCCTAGTTGGACAAACGCTCTAAAAGACCGACAACAGTTGTGTGTTGAGCTATTAGTCCTGGAAGCCATGGTTGGAACAAATGCTTTGGAGCCCAGGGAAACTTGGGTAGAGACCATTCTGGTGATGGTTAGTGCTGTCCTACCATGAGGTGGAATCATTGGTTGAGGGTTGAGGTGGATTGGCCTTTGGAAGCCTTGGTTTGGTTTTGTTTGAATGTTTCCATGAGATACCACATTCATGCTTGGAATATGGCATGGGGGTGATTGGCTGAAAGAAAGATTTGGTTCAGCCAATCTATGGTTAGGTGGTACGTGGAAGTCCTAGACATGGTTGCATTTTACATATGTTAATAAGAGATCCTTTCCTGTTGTATTTGATGGGTAAATATACTTTTTCAAATGTGGTTTTTATGGTCGTTATATGTTCGTTATTTTTGTTGAATATATGCTAGTAATGAGGATGTTTAGTATGGAAGTTATGATGTATGGCTCTTATCATGTTTTGGTTAGTATATGAAATGTTAATGAATGAATGACCTAATGTATAATAACACAACTATTGTGAGGAGATATCTGTGCTCTTTGACAATTCTTAGATAAGTATGAGACCCCTATGCTCAGATTTGTTGCTGTGACCTGTAGATTACATGTTTGTGATATGTTTGACGAAATGCATGTCATGAATAGTAGGGTTCAGATCAAGTCCTTATTAAAGTGTTTGCATTAGTAACCTTGTTTGAATGTTATTTATCATCTTAGAAATTTTCATGGAGCTCTGGGCAGTGGCCCTCGCACTCACCGAGAAAAAGTGGCACAAAATCAGGGGTCGCTAGCTCAGAACTGAATGAAAAAGTTCATAGTCGTTATCATGCCTTGCTGTGGGAGCATCTGGAAGGCCACATTCACATGCATAGCTTGTCATGGGAGTGGCTGAGGGTCCAGATCAATAAAATGTCAAGTTGTCTCAAGGGTTGGTCACCTAGGGTTTGTTGGCTCTTGAAGGTTTTGTAAAATGCGTGGAAGGTCCGAATGGTTTTTTTTTGTTGATTCCACTTCCTTAACTATACATGGGGAGTTGAATCACATCATAGTATCCTCTCATCACATGCTTACTCCGACGAATTGGTTAACTTGAGTAAATGTGGGAGGAGGGTGTTACAGAGTGGTATCAAAGCATGATTCACCCCTTACACTAGATGGGTGGTGTGTGTTGGGCGTGCATACATGTTGGTTGAATATATGTTCCTTATGATTGTGGTCTATGTGCTTGTTGCATAAGTATGGAGTTGATCATAATTGCGGTGGTGTTGCCATGTGAAAATTTAATAGTGTTGTTGTTGGATGTGGTCGTCATGAGTGCATGCCATTGTGCATTGGTCATGCATGTCAATGCTTATATATTGTTATGCATGCATTGACATGGTGATAATTGTCATGCATGAGGTCATGTTATGTGGTTGGTATGGTCATGCATTGATGACTAGATAATGATTGAAATGATGATTAAATGTTGATATGATTATGTTTATATATGTATTGTGCTAATCTCGTTGATTTTGCAGATGAGATATCCTCCCCTGAACTATACTGAGTTATGTTGATTATGTTATGTTTTGGTTTTAGTTGACATGGTGTACTTGAAAGAAGAGAAGATCAAAGATTACTAGCAAGATAGTAGACTACAACTCATGATATTATCCCTATAAATCAAATGAGAAACATGGGGAGGGATATTCCCCTCACATAGTAGACATTTTGAGAAGCTTGAAGGAAAAAATAAGGAGTTGCAAAGAAGACGATAATAGAATCATTCAATCACAAGAGAGACTTTCTAGGGCACAAGAGAAACAAGAAGAGGTCAATGTGGCGATTCTTCAGAGCTTGTTGGACTTGCAAAGATTGTGACGACTTAGAATCAATCATGGATAGGAGGATAGGGCTAACGAAGCATATGGTAGTAGGTCACATGGTGGGAAGAGGTTGGATAGAGATGACATAGACAAAGATGGAAGATTCTTGGATGCACCTGATAGACTAGACAGTGGACATGGGATTTACTCTAGTTATGGTTCATACAAGAATCATGATCATCATTGTTATCATCCTTACAGGAGGAGTGAAAGAGGATATTTGCTGGATTATTTCAAGAAAGCAAAGCCACCTACATTTGATGGATAAATGAAGAAGCCAAAAGATGTCGAAGCATGGTTTCTTGGGATGAATAAGTTCTTTAGGTTGCATGATTACTCAATGAACATGAAGTCTAGAATAACTACATTCAGTCTTAAAGTTAAAGCAGATATCTAGTGGGAAGATGTCAAGAATGTCATAGGTATTCATGAAGAGGAGTTAACTTGGAGTGAGTTAGAGAGACTATTCAAGAAGAAGTATCTATTAGAGAGATACCATGACGATAGGGAAAAATATATATATATATATGAGATGAAGATAGGATCTATGACTAATGAGGAGTACACTAGAAGATTCTTGGAGTTATTGAGGTATGTGACTTAACTCAAGGAGGGGAAGGCTAAGATTCAGTGATATATTAGTGGGTTTTCCATAGCATTCAAGGACAAGATATAGTTTGATGAGCCTAGATCATTGGAGGAGGCCATCCAGAAGCTAAAGCATTGTTTTGAGTAATAAAAGTGAAAATCTTAGACTAAGTCAGACTGGAAAGGTAATGCAAAGAATAAAGGAAAATGGGATAAGAAGTGAACAAGACCTCAAGATACAAGCAACAAAGAGAATGTAACACTACATAAGAATTTTAATGCATCTTATGTAATACTGGGATATCGGTCTTAGGAGCAGAATGAGGGTGAAAGTTGGAAGCCTTTGCAATGTTGGACTTCTGGAGGAGAGCATCATAGGAGAGATTTTCCACAACATCAGGGTGGTAGACTACATATCTACAATGCTAAGGAGGCACAAACAATGGTTGATGTTGGACAAATTATTCCTTGGATTTATGCAGTGCTCAATAATAGGCAAGCAGATCACCAGGCATCTATTATCAAGATGGATGATAAGCTTTTTGATCAAGTTGTTTCTATTTTGATTGACCCTGGATATAATTATAGTTATGTTACTCTTGAGCTGGTGGATAAGTGTGGGTTGAATACATGAGTGCATGCAAAATATTGATCAATGTAGTTGGCTATAGGTACAAAGAAGAGAGTACATCATTGGGTAAGAGCTTGTGTATTTTAGTTCAATGGTATGTCTACTTTAGCACATTTGAATGTACTTCCATTGGGATCATACAGTTTGTTGTTGGGTATGAACTAGGTGGATTGTTATGGCAAGGCTATTGAGTGTCTGAATGACAATGGGGAACAAAGAGTCCTTTAGGGTAAGAAGAAGGAAACATTAGTTAGAATGGTGATAGTTATGCAGGGGAAGTGCAGTCACAGGAAAGGGTGTGTGTTATTCACATTTCATATTTCTAGTGATAAAGGTAAGGAATTTGAGGATGCAGATGTCTTGAGTGGGTACCCGGTTTTATAAAAAATCTAGGATGTGTTTTCGGTAGATATTTTAGAGTTTTTGCCTCATAGGGAAGTGGAATTTTCTATTGAGTTGGTACTAGGGGAAACATCAGCATCAAAGGCACCTTACAGGATGAGGACACAAGAGTTGGTGGAGTTGAAGTTGCAACTGAAGGAGATGCTTGACAAGGTATACATTAGGTCAAGTGTATCGCCTTGGGGTTCACCAATGTTGTTTATGAAGAAGAAGGATTGTACTCTCAGGTTATGCATTGATTACAGGCAGTTGAACAAAGTGACCATGAAGAACAAGTATCCATTACCGAGGATGAATGACTTATTTGACTAGTTGAAGGGAGCAATAATGTTCTCGAAGATTGACTTAAGATCCATATACGATCAGGTACACATAAAGGAAGAGGACATCTACAAGAATACTTTCTAGACCAGGTATTGGAATTGTGAGTTTTTTGTAGTTCCATTTGGTTTGAATAATACTCCAACTAATTTTATGTGTTTAATGAATAGGGTGTTATGTCCTTATCTAGAAAAGTTTGTTATTTTATTCATTAATGATATATTGGCATATTTTAAAAATCAGGAAGAACATGTCGAAAATTTAACAACAATAATTTAACAACAACATTGAGATTGCTGAGAGAGCATCAGTTGTATGCTAAGCTCGGTAAGTTCAGTTTATTTCAAACATATGTACATTACTTGTGACATGTGGTTTCCAAGGAAGGCATAATAGTGGATCCAGAAAAGATAAGGGCTATCATGGAGTGGAAAACTCCTAGAAATGTGGATGAGGTAATATCATTCATGGGGTTAGCGGGTTATTCCAGGAGGTTCATCAAGAACTTCTCACATACTTATTATCCTATTAAGTCATTGCAAGGGAAAGGTAAGAAGTTTGAATGGATAGAGGAATGTGTAGCCAATTTTGAGGAGTTAAAACAGTTGTTGACAAATGCTCCAATTCTAAAGATTGAAAATATAGATAAAGAGTTTGTGGTATGTACAGATGCTTGCAAGAGAGACCTTGGTGGAGTCCTTATGTAGGAAGGACAAGTAGTATGCTATGAATTAAGGAAACTTAGTGAGGATGAGCAAAATTATCCAACACATGATCTTGAGTTGGCAGCGATTGTCCATGCTTTGAAGATGTGGAAGCACTATCTTCTTGGCTAGCGGTTCATATTGATTATTGATCATACTGGATTGAGGTATCCATTTGGCTAACTGAATTTGAATGCTAGAAAAGCTAGATGGTTGGCCACGATCAATGAGTTTGACTTTGAGATTAGGTACATCAAGGGGAAAGAGAACACAGTTGTAGATGCTCTTAGTAGGAGGAAATAGGTAGCTCCTACAAGGCAAATCTATAGGATCAGATCTTGTAGGTAGGACAACATGATGATAGGTATATGGAGCTTATGCACAAGTTAAAATAGGGTAGGGGTGATTAGGATGTGGACTATTCTCTCACAATAGATGACTTGGTTAGATTTAGGGACAAGATATATGTGTGAGATGACAGTGAGATCAAGAAGCTTATCTTGAGGGAATTTCATGCTAAGCCATTTAGGTCACCAAGGATATCATAAGACATTGACAATGGTGAATAAGTTCCACTATTGGCTAAACTTTGAGAAAAAAGTGGCAGAGTTTGTGGCTTGGTGTTTGGATTGTCAACAGGTAAAAGCATTATGTAAGCATCTAGAGGGTTTACTAGAACCAATTTCGATTCAATAGTGGAATTGCAAGGTCATTTCCATGGATTTCATTGCAGGTTTTCCAAAAACATCTAGACAACATGATACATCATGGTTTTGGTGGACATGTTAATAAATGTATCACACATCAGTGCAGTGAAGTCTATGTATTCAGCTAATGATGCAGCACAGGTCTTCATCAGAGATGTAGTGAGGTCGCATGGTGTACCAGAGAGGATTGTGTCAGGAAAGGATGAAAAGTTCACTTCTAGATTCTGGAAATATTTTTTTTTCCAGTTTGGGTATAGAGTTGGCCTTCAATACACCTTATCATCCTCAGACATATGGACAGGCATAGAGGGCCATCAAGATATTGGAGGATATGTTGAGGATGTATGTGACACATCAACAACGGATGTGGGAAGAATATCTTCCACTGGTTGAGTTCGCTTACAACAATGGGTACCATGAATATTTGAGGATGAGTCCATTTGAGGCACTCTATGGGTGGAGTTGTATACTCCCATCAATTGGAGTGATCTAGTTAACAGGGTGTTGATTGGACCAAACATATTGGCAAAGACAGAATAGGAAATGTAGGTAATTAAGGAGAATTTGAAGGAACCATAAGACAAACAGAGAAGTTATCCAGATCAAAACATGATGTCTAAGGAGTTTTAAGTTGGGGAACAAGTGTACTTTCGCACCAAGCCCAAGAAGAGTTCCTTGAGGATTGGATCATGTGCCAAGCTTACACCTCAATTTTATGGACCTTTCAATATTCTTTAGAGGATTGGACTAGTAGCCTATTGAATTGCACTTCTTCCGATAATGAAAGTCCATGATGTTTTCCATGCGTCATTTCTTAAGAAGTATGTTAAAGACGTTGATCATGTGATTGATTGGTCTGTATTATAGGTGGAACCAAAAGGTGAATTCCAGTTGGAACCTCAGTGCATTTTGCAGAGAAAGATGCTCATGTTCCAGAACTGAGTAATCAAACAGGTTAAAGTGCAATGGAAGCACTTTGGGCCTAATGAAGCTACATGGGAGATGGCATATCAAATACAGGCTATGTATCCTTCTATATTCGCTAGTTGAGTGAATGTTTTGGGCATATGTTTTGTTTTGATGTTTGGTATATTTATATATGTATATGGATGTACATATCACCATGAGTTATGTTATAAAGCTCCAATAAATGGTATGGGTGTCATGTCGTTATGTTTCTCATGTTAGTTTGCTTCTTAGTAGGATGATCATTGTAAATACTACAACGATATAAGTTATAAAGCTCCATAGGCGGTATGTTTTTCTTTTCAGCAGTCTTGTTGGTTGTATGTGTCATTGAAAACTGAGGGCGGTGTTCCCCCAAGGGGGAGAGTTCTGTAACAACCCTGGTCAAAATTCCATGTAATAAAGTTAGTAAAGGAAAAATAATAATCACAGTCACGTGACATGTATTCCAAGATGAATTTTGGGAAGAAAAACATAGTGACGGGGATCACTTGTGATTAATTAATGGTTATGGAAATTGGAAAAGGAAATGACAAAGGCTTTGGAAAGGCAAAGTGGCATTAATTGGCATTTTATTTATGAAAATAATGGAAAATAGGAGAAAAGGAAGGTGAAAAGTCATAGGTTGCATGTGAGTAGGAAAGTGAAGGAAAATAATGGAAAATGAAGAAAATAGAGGCCTCATTAATAAAAAGGCTTATGAGGATCAATTTGTAGTTTTTTGTCAGTTCAATTTTGGAGCTCTCATTTTCTACTCTCTCTCTCTCATACTCTTGGATAGTTAGAGTTTTCTTGGAGCACTCTTGGAGGAATGTGGCATACTTGGGATTTGGAGCAAGAAGGCAAAGGAAGAGCAGGAAAGTGCAAGAGGACATCAGGATCAACAACTACAATGGTGATCCATGTGGATGTTGGTGGCCACCCACCTATCCCACTTGGATCCCCATAATTGTCTCTTTCAGTTTCCTTAATTGTAGCAAAATTTACTATTTTTGGTAGTTTTTCGGGTCCTGAACTTCCGGCGCTGTTTTGAGGCCCTAAACGACGTTTTTTGGGAAAATTAGGAACAACATGGGTCTATGCCCAAAGTTGTATTCCTCGGATAGATCTTTCTAACGAGCTATTGTGCACGTCAAACAAAGATCGTATGCCAAAGTTATGACCCCGGGAAGTTGATGTACCAATTTACCCAAAACATGGCCCACAGTTTGGTGTTTCATCTCCTAGGGTTAAGTTTTTGGATGTTTAGGGTTTTCCATTGTTTCTCAACAATAAATAGGCCTTTGAGCCTCATTGTAACATAGTTCAGAGGTATGTAGCCACCACATCTCTTCTCAGAGATAAGCTACCATCGCTCTAACAGATTTATTTCCATTTCTGTTTGTAAGCATATTTCAACATTTTACATTAATGAAATGAAGTATTATTTCCGCTGCATATCTGTGTTTATGGTTATATCTATAATTTGTTGCGTTCCTATTTAAATCTGGATCAAACAGGTTTTGCTTGTAGGTACCGAGTTGCATGTATGATTTCCTTGCTAGTTTTGGCATGCATGGCACATGCATGTGGTTTCTTGGTTATGATATGTCATTGGCATGGACGATTGCCTAGATTGATGGTGGATTTGACTAGCCTTTACATTTTTTGGATAACCATGGTGTTGTGGGTGTATTTCCTTTTTTTTTTTGGTTGGGTCTCATTTTCCTTAGGGCCGTGGGCTGATTTACTAGTTCTAGGAAGCCTTAGTTGGACAAACACTCTGGAAGCCCTGTAACAACTTAGGTTGAGGTACTAGTCTTGGAAGCCGTGGTTCGAAAAACGCTCTGAGAGACCTTGGTTGGTTGAGCTATTGGTCCTGGAAGCCCTGGGTGGACAAATGCTCTGGAAGCCCGACACCAGCTATGGGTTGAGTTACTAGTCTTGGAGGCCCTGGTTGGAATTAATTCTCTAGAGCCCTAGATAGCCTGGGCAGAAACCATTCTAGTGATGGTTAGCGACGTCTGACCGTGAGGTGGAATCACTAGTTGAGGGTTGAGGTGGCTCGGGCTCTAGAAGCCTTGGTTCAGTTTTGTTTGAATGTTTCCATGAGATAATGTTTGGAATATGGCACGAGGGTGATTGGTTGAAAGAAATATTTAGTTTAGCCAATCTTTGGTCAAGTGGTACATGGAAGTCCCACACCTGGTTCCAATTTGAATATGTTAATAAGAGCTCCTTTCCTCTTTATTTGATGGGTAAACATACTTGTTCATATGTGGTTTTTATGGTTGTCCCACACCTGGTTCCAATTTGAATATGTTAATAAGAGCTCCTTTCCTCTTTATTTGATGGGTAAACATACTTGTTCATATGTGGTTTTTATGGTTGTTATATCTTTGTTATTTCTGTTGAATATATGCTGGTTAAGATGATGTTTTAGGGCAATTATGATGCATGGATCTCATCATGATTTGGTTAGTATATGAAATATTAATGAATGAATGATCTAATAGATAAGAATGAAGCTATTTTTAGGAAATATCAATCCTCTTTGACAATTCTCATATAAGTATGAGAACCATTTGCTAAGATTTGTTGTTGTGACCTGTAGATTACATGTTTGTGATACGTTTGATGAAATTCCTGTCATGGATAGTAGGGTTCAGATCAATTACTTTTTCACGTGTTTGGATCAGTACCCTTTTTATGATGTTATTTATCCTCTCTGAAAGTTTCATGAAGTTTTGGCGAGTGGTCTGAGCTCTGGACCTGAAAAAGTGGCACAAAATTTGGGGCCGCTGGCTCAAAACTGGCTGAAAAAGTTCATAGTCGCTAGCATGCCTTGCTGTGGGAGTGAATTGAAGGCCTCAATCACATGAATTTATTGTCATGGTAGTGGCTAAGGGTCTAGATCAATGAAATGTCAAGTTGTCTTAGGGGTTGGTCACCTAGAAGGGTTAGTTGGCTCCTGAAGGTTCTGTAACATGTGTGGAAGGTCATAACGGTTTTGATTTGTTGGTTCAATTTCCTTAAATATACTTGGGCAGTTGAATTAGATCATAGTAGCCTCTCATCACATGTTTACCCTGACATACCAGTTAACTTTGGTAAATGTGGGAGGAGGGTGTTACACAGTGGTATCAGAGCATGGTTCATCCCTTGGACTAGATGGGAGATGTGCGTTAGTTGTGCATACATGTCGGCTTCATTTGTGTTCCTTATGCTTATGGTATATGTCCTTGATTCATATGCATGGTATTGGTCATAGTTTCAGTGGTGTCGCCATGTAAAAAGTAAATAGTGTTCTTGTTGGATGTGGTCGTCATGAGTGCATGCCTGTTGCGCATTGGTCATACATGCCAACGCTTATATATTGTTATGCATACATTGACATGGTGATATTTATTGTGCATGAGGTCATGGTATGTGGTTGGTATGGTCATGTATTGATGACTGGATAATGGTTCAAATGATTATTAATTGTTGATATGATTATGTTTATATATGTATTGCGCTAATATGTTTGATTTTGCAGATGAGATATCCTCCCATGAACTATACCGAGGTATGTTGATTATGTTATGTTTTAGTTTTAGCTGACATGGTGTACTTGCAGGAAGAGAAGATCAAATATTACTAACAAGACAGTAGACTACAACTCACGATATTATCCCTATAGATTAGATGAGCATCATGGTGAGGGATATTCCCCTCACATAGCAGACACTTTGAGAACCTTGAAGGCCTAAATAAGGAGTTGTAAAGAAGACAATGATCGAATCATTCAATCCCCAGAGAGACTTGCTAGGGCACATGAGAAACATGAATAAGCCAATGTAGTGATTCTTTATAGCTTTTCAGACTTGCGAAGACAAGGACCACTTAGAATCAACCACGGACAAGAGGATATGACTAACAAAACATATGGTAGTAGGTCACATGGTGGGCACATGTTGGATAGAGATGACAGAGTCAGAGATGGAAGATTCTTTGATACACCTGATAGATGAGGCCATGGATATGGGATTTACTCTAGTTCTAGTTCAGATAGGTATCATGGTCATCATCATTATTAGCCTTAAAGGAGTGACAAATGATATTTTTTGGATGAGTTCAAGAAAGAAAATCCACATACATTTGATGGAGAAATGAAGAAGTCATGAGATGTCGAAGCATGGTTGCTTGGGATGAATAAGTTATTCAAGTTGCATTATTATTTAGTGAACATGAAGACCATAATAGCTATATTTAGTCTTAAAGATAAGTCAAATATATGGTGGGAATATGTAAAGAATGTGAGAGGTATTCAAGAAGAGGAGTTGACTTGGAGTGAGTTCGAGAGACTATTAAGGTAGAAATAATAATCAAAGAGGTATTATGACGACAATGCAAAAGAGTTATATGAGCTGAAGATGGGATCTATGAATGATGAAGATTATGCTAGAATATTCTTGGAGTTATCGAGCTATGTGCCTTACCTCAATTAGGAGAAGGCCAATATTCAATGATTTATAAGTGGGTTGCTGGTAGCATTCAAGGACAAGATTGAGTTTCATGAGCCTAGATCATTGTAGGAGGTCATCTAGAAGGTAAAGCATTATTTTGAGCAATCAAAGTGTAGATCTGAGACTAAGTTGGACCGAAAAGGTAATGAAAAGAATAAAGGAAAATGGGATAAGAAGTGAACAAGACCTCAGATTCAAGTAACAAAGAGAATATGGCACCGCATAAGAAGTTTAATGCATTTGATAGAGGACATGGATTTTGGTCTAATGAGAAAAACGAGGGTGTAGGTTGGACACCTTTGCAGTGTTGGACATGTGGAAGAGAGCATCAAAGGAGAGACAGTCCACAACATTAGGGTGGTAGACCACATATATACAGTGCTCAGGAGGCACAAACAGTGGTAGATGTTGGATAGAGTATTCCTCGGATTTATGCAGTGTTGGATAATAGGCATGAAGATCACCAGATGTATATTATCGATATGGATGGAAAGCTTTGTGATCAATTTGTTTCTATTTTTATTTACCCTGGATCTAATTTTAATTGTGTTATTCTTGACATGGTTGATAAGTGTGGTTTGAATAAAGAAGTGCATGCATAATCTTGGTTAGTGAAGTTGGCTACAAATACAAAGAAGAGAGTTCATAACTAGGTAAGAGCTTGTGCATTTGAGTTGAATGGTATGTCTACTTCAACACACTTGAATGTACTTCCAATGGGATAATACCATATGTTGTTGGGTATGGACTAGTTGTATCTTCATAGAAACAAGGTGGTTTGTTATGACAAGGATATTGAGTGCCTGGATGATAATGGGGAACAAGAGTCTTGTAGGGTAAGAAGAAGGCAACATCAATTAGAGTGGTGAAATCTATGCAGGAAAAGCGTAGTCACAGGAAAGGGTGTGTGTTATTCGTAGAGCATATTTCGAGTGACAAAGGTAAGGAAGTTGAGGATGCGGATGTCTTGAGCAGGTAGCCAGTTTTATAGTTTTTTCAGGACGTGTTTCCGGTAGATATTTTAGAGTTGCCACCTCATAAGGAAGTGGAATTTTATATTGATTTGGTACCATGGGAAACACCAACATCAAAGGTAACTGACAGGATGAGCACATCAGAGTTGGTGGAGTTGAAGTTTCAGTTGAAGGGGATGATTGAAAAGGGATACATTAGGCCAAGTGTATCGCCTTGGGGTGCACCGATGTTTTTTGTGAAGAAGAAGGATGGTACTCTCAAGTTATGCATTGATTATAGGCAGTTGAAAAAAGTGACCATTAATAACAAGTAGCCATTGCTAAGGATTGATGACTTATTTGACCAGTTGAAGGGAGCAACAATGTTCTTGAAGATTGAATTGAGATCCATATATCATCAAGTACGCATTAAGGAAGAGTACATCTACATGAATGCTTTCTGGACCAGGTATGACCATTAGGAGTTTGTTGTATTTCCATTTGGTTTGACTAATGTTGTACCTACTTTTATGTGCTTGATGAATAGTGTGTTGCGTCCTTATTTAGACAAGTTTGTTATTGTATTCGTTGATGATATATTGGTATAATCTAAAAATGAGGAAGAACATGCCGAACATTTAGCAGCAGTTTTGAGATTGTTGACAGAGCATCAGTTGCATGCTAAGCTAAGTAAATGCAATTTCTTTAAGAGAGAGGTACATTACTTGGGACATGTGGTTTCCAAGGAAGGCATAGTAGTGGATTGAGAAAAGATAAGGGATATCATGGACTGGGAAACTCCTAGAAATGTGGATGAGTAAGATCATTCACAGGGTTAGTAGGTTATTACAGGAGGTTCATCATGAACTTCTCATAGATTTCTTATCCTATTACATCATTGTAAAGGAAAGGTAAGAAATTTGAATGGACAGAGGAATGTGCAGCCAATTTTGAGTAGTTAAAGCAGTTGTTGACAAATGATCTAGTTCTAAACATTACAGATCCAGATAAAGACTTTGTGGTATGTATATATTCTTGAGAGAGAGGGCTTGGTGGTGTCCTTATGTAGGAAGGAAATGTAGTATGCTATGAATCAAGGAAACTAAGTGAGCATGAGCATAATTATCTGACACATGATCTTGAGTTGGAAGTGATAATCCATGATTTGAATATGTGGAGGCACTATCTTCTTGGCAAGTGGTTCACCTTGATGAGTGATCACATTGGATATATGTATTTGTTTGACCAATCGAATCTAAATTCTAGATAAGCTATATGGTTGGCCATGAGAAGTGAGTTTGACTTTGAGATTAGGTACATCAAGGGGAAAGAGAAAAGGCTTACATATTCTCTTAGCAGGATAATACACATAAATCATATAACAACTATGAGCTCCTACGGGAAAAATCCACAAGATCAGATTTTTCAGGCAGGACATAAGGATGACAGGTATATGGAGCTTATGCACAGGTTACAACAAGGTAGAGGTGATCAGGATGTGGGCTATTGTCTCACAACAAATGGATTTTTTAGATTTAGGGACAATATATATGTACCAAACGACAATGAGCTCAAGAAGCTTATCTTGAGGGAATTTCATGCTAATCCATATTTAGGTCGCCGAGGATATCAGAAGACATTGACAACGATGAAGAAGTTCTACTATTGGATGAAATTGAACAAATAAGTGGCAGAGTTTGTGGCTAGGTTCTTGGATTGTCAACATTTAAAAGCAGAGTGTAAGCATCCATGTGGTTTACTACAATTGATTCTGATTCCAGAGTGGAAATGGGATGTCATTCCCATGGATTTCATTACAGGGTTTCCAAGGACATCTAGACAGCATGATTCCATCATGGTTGTGGTGGACAAGTTGACAAAGGTAGCACACTTCATTCCAATGAAGTCCACATATTCAGCTGATGATGTAGCATAGGTCTTCATCAAAGATGTAATGAGTATGCATGGTGTATCGAAGAGGATTGTGTCAGAAAAGGATGCCAAGTTCACTTCTAGATTCTAGAAATAATTACTTGCTGATTTCGGTACAAAGTTGGCCTTCAGTACAACTTATCCTCCATATAAAAATGGACAAACAGAGAGGGTCAACATGAAATTGGATGATATATTGAGGATTTATGTGATGCATCAACAACGGAAGTGGGAAGAGTATCTTCCACTGGTTGAGTTCGCTTACAACAATGGGTACCATGAATATTTGAGGATGGGTTTGTTTGAGTCACTCTATGGGAAAAGTTTTAATACTCCCATAAGTAGGAGTGATCCAGTTAACATGGTGTTGATTGGACCAGACATGTTGGCAGAGATGGAACAAGAAATGCAAGTCATCAAGAAGAATTGAAGGCATCACATGGCAGTAAAAAAAGTTATCCAGATCAAAAAATATGTTTAAGGAGTTTCGGGTTGGGAACATGTGTACTTGCACATCAAGCCCAAGACGATATCCTTGAGGATTGGATCATGTGCAAAGCTAGCACATTGATTTTGCAAATCTTTCAATATTCCTTAGAGGATTGGACTAGTAGGCTAACAACTTGCACTACCTCCGACAGTGATAGTCCATGATGTTTTCCATGTGTCATTGCTTAAGAAGTATGTTAAAGATGTTGATCATGTGATTGATTGGTCTGTATTACAGGTGGAACCAAAAGGAGAATTCTAATCGGAACCTTAGTGAATTTTGCAAAGAAAGATGCTCATGCTCCGTAACCGAGCAATTGAGTAGGTTAATGTGCAGTGGAAACACTTTGATGTTGGCATTATGGCATAGGTTTGATGCTATGGCTCTGGTGTTGTCCTTGATGGCAACTCAACTTGGTGACAGATCTCAGTTCAGGCACCTAGAAAGAAGAAAGGTCATATACGCAGGTTCATCTAGATGAAGAAGCATATACATGCGGGTTATACGTTACAAAAGCGCATATATGTTGGGGAACTTAATTTTGGTCCATGGTGGTTAATTCTTGGGATTTGAACCTATTGTTTTGGACCATGGCGTCTCGTCAAATGTGTTGATCCCTAGTTTTTGGGTTCATGGTATTGAAATGTTATGGTTTTGGACCATGGTATTGTGGAAGGCCTAAGACTATAAAAGAGGAAGGAGATCTTGTGGCAAATGATCATCTGAATTATTATTGAATATCTGAAAAAGTGTTAGGGCTGGTACATTGGTAATTGGGTTATGATGCAGATCTGGATCTGAATGAAGGAGGGATCTTAGCGCAAAAAGGATAAGTTCTATGATGGGTCATAATCTTTAAGCTTGAATGATAGTATCTTTGTATGATTTTGATCTGCTAGATGTGGCGCTTGCTTGATCTATAAGTCTGATAATCTAGGTTAATTAGTGATTGAATATTTGAAAGAGTGAATTATCTATTATAGATCTGTACGCAGGTTTAGTGAAGCGAAGGCATGTATACACACAAGTTCAGTGAAGTGAAGAAGTGTATACGCAGAAGCGTATGCACGCAGGTTTCAGGCTGTTAAAGTAGCGTATATATTTTGAGTTGTGATCTTGCTTCTTCTGTTTATTGCTGCAGTGTTCTGGGTTTAGATTTTGGTGTGTGGTCTCTGGTACTGTGTTTTGGGTACAGCTGTCAGAGAGGTATCTACTTGATTTAGATCTAATTGGTGAAAAGGAGATTGGTTGATGAAGAAATTCTTGATGATTGATTGATGTTCATGGATTCAGTCTGAAAATTTATGAAATGTGGTCCCTGGAAGAAAGAGAAGGTTGTAGCCTTCTATAGGCCAGCACCTACGCACTAGTATCTTGACTAGTGCAAGAGCTAAGGGGGTGGTAGCTCCCTTCTAGGAGAAGCTGGAGAACGAGAGAGGGTTGTAGCCCTCTGCAGGTTGTAGCCTGCGTACTGGTAAAGGACTGCACCAGTACATTGTAAAAGAAGTTTCTAATTTAAAAGAAGATAGAGATGAATTGCAGCAGGTGGTTTTCACCCACATTGGGTTTCCACCTTATATTTTGTGTTCTTGTGTGTGATTGTCTTTCTGCTCTGCTTTACTGTCTCTGGTTACTGGTTATTTGATTCTGCATCACAGATTAACATTCATCATCAGAAAGATAAAGTAAATTAAAAGTCTATTTTGTATACGCGAGTTTCCTTCTGCATAGTTGCGTATATACGCAGGTTTAACTAACTGAAGTAGCGTATAGCATCTGTTTTTGAAAAGGAATGTTTGGCTTGATAATACTGATTCACCCCCCCTCTCAGTATTATTTCCAACAATTGGTATCAGAGCAGGTCCTTCAGAAGAAGCTTGATTGCTTGAAGGAAGATCTTTTCATCATGAGCAACTACGAGAGGGAAGCATCAATTAGGCCACCGATTTTTGATGGGACAAACTTCGTATGTTGGAAGGTAAGAGTTACTACCTATCTTGAATCTCTTGGTATAAAAGTCTGGGATATCATAGATACAGGGTATACTTTTCCATCAACAACTCCTACAGATCCGGATGAGAAGAAGAAATATGAAACAAATGCAAAGGCAATCAATACTCTATTAGGATGTTTATCTCAATTAGAATTTGTCAAGGTTATGCAGTATAAATCCGCAAAAGAAATTTGGGACAAGATTGTTCTGAGCTATGAAGGAGATGATCAGGTAAAATGAGCAAAACTTCAAACCCTCAGGATTTAGTATGAAAATCTCAAGATGTATAATGATGAAAGTGTGGCTAATTATTTTCTTCGTGTAGATGAGATTGTTAATTGTATGAAAAATTTGGGTGAAGAAATAAAAGAGGCTGTTGTGGTTGAAAAAGTCCTAAGATCTTTGTCCTCTAGATTTGAATCTAAAGGTTCCGCTATAGAAGAAAAGGAGAATCTTCAAAACCTTAAAATGTCACAGCTGCATGGAATTCTAACTGCTTATGAAATGAGGAAAGGAGGTCCATCAGATAGGAGAGTAGCTGCCTTCAAGGCTTCAGGCAAAGGAGAGTACTATGAGTCAGTACACGTGTCAGAAGAAGAAGAAGAATCAAATTTTGTCAGAAATCTTGAACGGGGTACTGGAAGATTCAGAGGTAAGTTACCTTTCAAATGCTTTGCTTGTGGAAGAGTAGGTCACTATGCTGCCAAATGTCCTCATAAGGATAAGATTGACAAGGGGAAGGAACCTGTTAGATGGAATGAGAAACAAAATGCAAATAAGAAAAGATATTACACTCATGAAGATAGTGTTGGACTATCAAATAGCGATGAAGATGAACAAGGTAATCACTATAAACTTTTAATGGCCTTTGAAGATGATGATTACATGGATGCTATAGATGTGGATGGTTTTTACGAAGAGATTACTAGAATCAAAACATGTTTAGAAGAAAAGACTATAATCATTGATACTTTGCAATTTCAACTTGATGAAAAGGAAAAATTTCTTGAGAAGTTAGAATGTGAAATTGTTGGCCTTAGAAAAGAAATTGAGAAAACAAAGGCCCTTAATCTTAAATTTGTTAAAGGATCTGAAACTCTAGATGAGATTA
>APFE030574175.1:40594-56100 GCA_000404065.3 Pinus taeda | reverse complement strand
TCGAGCCCCTGTCGGTTAGGTTTTGCTTATTGGGTGGGGGGCTGCCGGACCTTATGGTCGAGCAACTGCTGGCTACCCTGCGTAGACTGAGTATAACCCTAAGAATTTGGCCATTTTTCACTTGGCGGAGGTTTTTCAAGAATTCCCCTATATTTATGATTTTCAGGGGCGGGAGGTATGGTGAGGGCCACTTCAATGGAGTATATCTACTTTACTGTCAGGAAGAACCACTCGATATTGCATTCTTTCATCAATGTGCAACGTTCCCCTCTAATCAAGACAGGTCTGGGGTATAATGGTGAAACATCTCAAGCTTCCACCTCCAAAAGTTATCTTGATGCAGCAAAAAGGAGTGAGCAAATACCTAATAGAAATCATCAGGTAAATTAGGGACAGTCTTCCACAAGAATGAACAAAGACTCTCGAGGGCATGCTACCTTAAGGAAAAACAGAAGCTACAACCAGCCATAGGTAAAATCTTCCCAATTTTCTTCAAGAATGGATGTCAGTAGAAACAACAATCGGTTGGATGATAGTCGCAGGAATTTCTTCCATGGCCAATGTTTTTCTTGCCATAACTTTGGTCACAAAGTAGCTCAATGTGTTTCCTATAAGACAATCATGACTAGAGAAGCTCAAAAACAAAAAAGTATGCCTCCAATCACGAAGAGGACCTATAACCATTTTTTTGCCCTTGAAAGTGAAATTGAATGTTCTATTTGTAATAATTTTGGTCATGAAGATTCTGAATGTAGGAGCAGGTTTTGGAAGTCAACTCAGAAGGAACAAACCTCAAGTGCCGAAACATGGAGAATGAAGGAACCACAACCAGAAAGGTGTGGGATAGCTTTATATGCAGAAGGACAGGAAAATCAATGGTACATCGACAGCGGATGTTCAAAGCATATGACAGGTGATAAAGAAAAACTTGAATCATATACTACTTTAGAAAAGGGAAAGAAAGCTTCTTTTGGAAATGATACCCCTGCAGCCATAAAAGGAAAAAGCATTGCTCAGTTGAAAGAGAAGGCCAAAGCTGGAAATGTTTTGTATGTTGATGGCTTGAAGCATAATTTATTGAGTGTCAGTCAGATGTGTGATAATGGAACCGAGGTAATATTTCGATCAGATGGGTGTAGTGTTCGTGATCTTGATACAGGAAGAACTGTAATCAAAGGCATAAGAACTCCAAATAATCTATACATATTTGAAGAAGGAGAACAACAATGTTATTTGAGCAAAAATGATGAACACTGGTTATGGCATCAGAGGTTGGGGCATCTAAGATTTTCACAAATAGGGAAAGCATGCAAATATCAGGCAGTTCGTGGTCTTCGTGATATCAAAATTCCTGACAACACCATATGCAAATCATGTCAGTTTGGTAAGCAAACCAGAACTAACTTTCCTGAGAAGGAAGGATCAGCTAGCATGCCTCTTGAGCTAGTACATACAGATACATGCGGTCCTTTCAGAAAAAGAACCCCTCGAGGAGAAGAATACTTGATATTATTCATTGACGATTTCTCCAGGTTTGTCTGGTTAGGACTTATGAAGCACAAAGATGAAGCATTCGAAAAATTCAAAGCCTTCAAAGCCTTGGCTGAAAATGAATCGGGTCACAAAATTAAGTGCCTCAGATCCGAAAGAGGTGGGGAGTTTACCTCAAATGAATTTTTCGATTTTGTGAAGAACATGGGATAAGAAGGGAATTCTCTACAGCTAGGACTCCTCAGCAAAATGGAGTTGTGGAAAGAATGAACAGAACAATTCAACAAATGGCTCGTGCTATGCTTGATGAATCAGAACTCCCGCTACCTTCTGGGGTGAAGCTGCTCATGCTGCAGTTGTTATTCTCAATAAAACAAATGTCCGGGTAAATAGCACTCAAACTCCTCATGAGCTCTGGAATGGTATGACTCCTACAGTAAAGCACTTCAAAATATTTGGGAGCAAATGTTATATTAAGAATACTGATGAGCAGCTTGGCAAACTTGAGCCTAGAGCAGATGAAGGCATTCTTCTTCGTTACTCTCCACATAGCAAAGCATACAAGTGCTACAATAAAAGACTTGGCAGAATTGTTGAAAGCATTGATGTAGTGGTTGATGAGAAGGGATACAATCCTAGACAAGTACATCATGAAGACATCGAAGAAGATGAAGGCTACCCTCAACAACAGAATGATGAAGAACCTCAAAGAAGAACCAGAGGGAGCAAGACGAGAATAGAAGAAATACTCCATCCAGATTATGTTCAGAAGAATCACAGAATCTCAGAATTTTGCGGGCAGAAAGAAGCAAGTGCTACAAACAAGAAAAAATGCAGAAGCCTCAAGCTATTGTTGGCATTTACTCTCCTCTACTGAACCACAAAATGTGAAAGAGGCATGCAAAGATGAATTGTTGGATAAAAAGCAATGGATTGAGAACTTGAGCAAATTCAAAAGGAACAACACTTGGGAACTAGTTCCTAGACCAAAGGATAAGAATGTTATCGGAACAAATGGGTCTTCAAAAATAAATTGAATGAAAATGGAGAAGTAATTAGAAACAAGGCCAGACTTGTTTGTAAAGGGTATGCGCAGCAAGAAGGAATAGACTTTGAAGAAACCTTTGCTCCTGTTGCAAGACTTGAGGCCATCCGAATGTTCCTTGCTGTCTCAAGTTTTCAAAACTTCAAAGTATTTCAAATGGACGTGAAATCAGCCTTTCTGAATGGAGACTTGGAAGAAGAAGTATACATCCAACAACCAGATGGGTTCATTCTTGGAAATGATCCAAATCTTGTATGCATATTGAAAAAGGCTCTCTAAAGGCTCAAACAAGCTCCAAGGGCTTGGTACTATCGTTTGGACAAATATCTTCATCAACAAGATTTTTCAAAAGGATCAGCAGATAGCAATCTTTATATAAAAATTGAAAATGACAAATTGCTAATACTTGTTGTGTATGTAGATGACATTATCTTTGGTAGCAATGAAGAAGCTATGAGTCAAAGCTTTGCCTTGTTGATGCAGAAAGAATTTGAAATGTCATTGCTTGGAGAACTAACATACTTTTTTGGATTGCAAATCCAACAAAATGAAGGCAGGATCTTCTTGTCTCAAACCAAGTATCTCAAGCAGATCTTGAAAAAATATGTCATGGAAGATGCAAAACCAGTATGTACCCCCATGGTCACAAGATGCAACCTCAGTGCAAATGATGAATCAACAACAGTGCATCAACCAACCTACAGGTCTATGATTGGAAGTCTACTTTATTTGACAGGTACTCGACCAGACATCATGCATGCAGTGGGAATAGTGGGGAGATTTTAGGCAAATCAAAAGGAAACTCATCTCCAGGAAGTAAAGAGAATTTTCAAGTATCTTCAAGGAACTCAAAACTATGGCTTATGGTATCCTAGAGATACAAATCTCACACTTCATGCTTATACAGATGCAGATTGGGCCGGAAGCGTGGATGATAGGAAGAGCACAAGTGGTGGTGCATTCTTTATGGGTTCCAGATTAATATCTTGGTTCAGTAAGAAACAGAGTTCGATTGCTTTATCTATAGCTAAAGCGGAATATGTGGCTGCTGCATCTTGCTGCACTCAACTCCTTTGGATGATGCAGACCTTGCAGGATTTTCAAATCACTTGTACACCACCTATCTCCATATTATGTGATAATACAAGTGCAATCAACATTTCAAAAAACCCAGTCATGCATTCAAAGACCAAGCACATACCGATCAAGTATCACTTTCTCCGAGAACAAGTGTTGGAACAAAAGGTCGAATTGGAGTACGTTCCTTCTAAGGAACAAGTTGCTGATATTCTCACCAAACCACTGCCCAGGGAAACTTTTGAATATCTTAGACAGACGCTGGGAGTAGTTGATGTATCATCTTGCTGTTAAATCTTGTCAGTTTCAGAGAAAAATGGGTGTACGTGTGTTTCATAAGGAATATTTACGTACATACACTGGGTGGTGCGGAGAAAGTCACGTAGATGGAGGCTTGATGGATATCAGAAGTAACAGGGTATGTTTGAAAATTGTCTGATATGGGTCTGACAGAGACCATCCGACACAGGTTCAGGGAGAGCAAATAATCTTTTAATAATGTATTGTTGGCATTATCTTAGAAGCTTTTGGTTCTAGTTCACAGCTGTTGTTGGTGGAACAGAGGCAGAGGAAGAATAGAAGGAAATCTTGGTTGCTGATCTGAATGGTGATTGACAGTTGATGCTGCTATCAGTTGTTGGTGACTTTTATAAGTCTTGTTCTAGAGATTTCGTCTCTATCTCTTTTTGTGTGATGTTTCTTCTATGGTGTCAAGGTCATGTAACGACCTATATTGGTTTCTGCACTATGCCTGGGATGAAGATGAAATGTACTTGGTTGTCTTATGTTTCCCCACTTGGTTGAGTGGATGATCCCCACGTAGTTGGGTGAAGGATGTATGTATTGAGTCTTGTGGTGATAGGAAGGTCTTTTATGATGTATATGTCATGGTTCGTCTTGAAGAACATCTTTTGCAGATCTTGCCTACAGTCAGGGGGAGCACAACCCTTTGCCCTTGATGACAAAGGGGGAGAATGAAAGAGGATCTTGGTGTTGCCATCAAGTCCAAAGAGGGAGATTGTTGGCATTATGGCATAGGTTTGATGCTATGGCTCTGGTGTTGTCCTTGATGGCAACTCAACTTGGTGACAGATCTCAGTTCAGGCACCCAGAAAGAAGAAAAGTCATATACGCAGGTTCATCTAGACGAAGACGCGTATACACGCAGGTTATACATTACAAAAGGGCGTATATGTTGGGGAACTTACTTTTGGTCAATGGTGGTTAATTCTTGGGATTTGAACCTGTTGTTTTGGACCATGGCGTCTCGTCAAATGTGTTGATCCCTAGTTTTTGGGTTCATGGTATTGAAATTTTATGGTTTTGGACCATGGTATTGTGGAAGGCCTAAGACTATAAAAGAGGAAGGAGATCTTGTGGCAAATGATCATCTAAATTATTATTGAATATCTGAAAAAGTGCTAGAGCTGGTACATTGGTAATTGGGTTATGATGCAGATCTGGATCTGAATGAAGGAGGAACCTTAGCGCAAAAAGAATAAGTTCTGTGATGGGTCATAATATTTAAGCTTGAATGATAGTATCTTTGTATGATTTTGATCTGCTAGATGTGGTGCTTGCTTGATCTATAAGTTTGATAATTTGGGTTAATTAGTGATTGAATATCTGAAAGAGTGAATTATCCATTATAGATCTGTACGTAGGTTCAGTGAAGCGAAGGCGCTTATAAACGTAGGTTTAGTGAAGTGAAGAAGCGTATACGCAGGTTGTTCCATACGCAAAAGTGTATGCACGCAGGTTTCAGGCTGTTAAAGTAGCGTATATATTTTGAGTTGTGATCTTGCTGCTTCTGTTTATTGCTGCAGTGTTCTGGGTTCAGATTTTGGTGTGTGGTCTTTGGTACTGTGTTTTGGGTACAACAGTCAGAGAGGTATCTACTTGATTCAGATATAATTGGTGAAATGGAGATTGGTTGATGAAGAAATTCTTGATGATTGATTGATGTTCATGGATCCAGTCTGAAAATTTATGAAACGTGGTCCCTGGAAGAAAGAGAAGGTTGTAGCCTTCTGTAGGCCAGCACCTACGCACTAGTATCTTGACTAGTGCAAGAGCTAAGGGGGTGGTAGCTCCCTTCTAGGAGAAGCTGGAGAACGAGAGAAGGTTGTAGCCCTTTGCAGGTTGCAGCCTGCGTATTGGTAAAGGACTGCACCAATACATTGTAAAAGAAGTTTCTAATTTAAAAGAAGGTAGAGACGAATTGCAGCAGGTGGTTTTCACCCACATTGGGTTTCCACCTTATATCTTGTGTTCTTGTGTGTGATTGTCTTTCTGCTCTGCCTTACTATCTCTGGTTACTAGTTATTTGATTCTGCATCACAGATTAACATTCATCATCAGAAAGATAAAGTAAATTAAAAGTCTGTTTTGTATACGCGAGTTTCCTTCTGCATAGTTGCGTATATACGCAGGTTTAACTAACTGAAGTAGCGTATAGCATCTGTTTTTGAAAATGAATATTTGACTTGATAATACTGATTCGCCCCCCCTCTCAGTATTATTTCCAACATTTGGTCCCAATGAAGCGACATGGAGATGGTGGATCAGATGCGAGCTCTGTATCCTTCTAATTGAGTGATTTTTTTTTGGCATATGTTTTGGTGTGATGTTTGGTATATGTATGTATGTATATGGATGTAAATAGCACCATGAGATGTGTTATAAAGCTCCAATAAGTGGTATGGGTGTCATGTCATTATGGTTGTCATGTGGTTATGTTTCTCATTTAGTTTTCTACACACAATGATGATCATTATAAATAATGCAACGAGCTAAGTTATAAATCTCCATATGCAATATGTTTTTCTTTTCAAGAGTCTTGTTGGTTGTAGGTGTCATTGAACACTGAGGAGGATGTTCTTCCAAATGGGAGGGTTATGTAACAACCCTGGTCAAAATTCCATGTAACAAAGTTAATAAAGGAAAAATAATAACCAAGGTCATGGGATACGTATTCCAAGCTGAATGCTGGGCAAGAACATAGTAATGGGGTTCACTTGTGATTAATTAATGGCTATGGAATTTGGCAAAGGCAAAGTGGCATTAATTGGCATTTTATTTATGAAAATAAGGGAAAATAAGAGAAAAGGGAGGTGAAAGATCACAGGTTGTATGTGAGGAAGAAAATGAAGGAAAATAATGTAAACCAAAGAAAATAGAGGCCTTATTAATAAAAAGGCTTCTTAGGATCAATTTGTAGCTTTTTGTCAGTTCAATTTTGGAGATCTCATTTTCTACTCTCTCTCTCTCTCTCATACTCTTTGACCCTTAATTTTTTTTTGGAGCACTCTTCAAGGAGTGTGGCATAATTGGAATTTGGAGAAAGAAGGAAAAGGAAGAGTAGGAAAGTGCAAGAGGACATCAAGATCAACAACTATAATAGGTTTTGCTTGCAGGTACTGAGTTGCATGTATGTTTTCCTTGCTAGTTTTGGCATGCATGACACACACATGTGGTTTCTTGGTTATTATCTGTCATTGGAATGGAGGATTGCTTGGATTGATGGTGAATTTCCATAACCTTTCCATTTCCTAGATAGTCATTGTGTTGTGGGTGTCTTTCCTTTTATTTTCTAGTTGGTTCTCATGTTCCTTATGGCTGTGGGTTGAGTTACTAGTTCCTGGAAGCCTTGGTTGGACAAACGTTTAGGAAGCCCTGTAACAACTTGGGCTGAGTTACTAGTCTTGGAAGCCTTGGTTGGAAAAACTCTCTAGAAGCCCTTGGTGGGTTGAGTTACTAGTCCTAGAAGCCCTAGTAGGAAAAACACTTTGGAAGCTCGACAACAACTATGGGTTGAGTTACTAACCCTGAAATCCCTGGTTGGAACAAATGCTCTGAAGCCCTAGAAAGCTTGGGTAGAGACCATTATGGTGATGGTTAGTGATGTTTGACCATGAGGTTGAATCACCAGTTGAGGGTTTGGGTGGCTTGGCCTCCAGAAGCCCTAGTTCGGTTTTGTTTGGATGTTTCCATGAGATCCCACATTCATGCTTGGAATATGGCATGAGGATGATTGAGTGAAAGAAAGATTTGTTTAAACTAATCTATGTTCGGGTGGTATGTGGAAGTCCCATACCTGGTTGCCTTTTTCATATGTTAATAAGAGCTCATTTCCTCTTGTTTTGATAGTTAAATATACTTGTTTAGATGCGGTTTTTATGGATATTTTATCTTTGTTATTTCTATTGAATATATGCTGGTTAAGAGGATGTTTTATGGTAGTTATGATGTATGGATCTCATCATGTTTTGGTTATTATATGAAATGCTAATGAATGAATGACCTAATAGATAAAAATGCAACTATTGTGAGGGTATATTAGTCCTCTTTGAAGATTCTTATATAAGCATGAGACACCTATGCTTAGATGTATTGTTGTGACCTATAGATTACATGTTTGCGATATGTTTGACGAAATGCCTGTCATGGCTAGTATGGGTCAGATCAAGTCCTTGTTCAAGTGTTTTCATTAGTACCCTTTTTCTGATGTTATTTATCATGTATAAAAGTATCATGACGTTTTGAGTAGTGTCCTGAGGCCTGGCCTTGAAAAATGGCATAAAATCTGGGGTTGCTGGCTCAACATTGGCTAAAAAAGTCCACAATCCTGGCATGCCTTGCTATGGGAGCGACTAGAATGCCTTAATTGCATGCATGGCTTGTCATGGGAGCTACTGAGGGTCCAAATAAGTGAAATGTCAAGTTGTCTTAGAGGTTGTTCACCTAGAAGGGTTGAGTGGCTCCTGAAGGTTTTGTGGCATGTGTGAAAAGCTAGAATGGTTTTGTTTTGTCAATTCCACTTCCTTAAATGTACATGGGGAGTTGAATCACATCATAGTATCCTTTTATCACATGTTTACCCTCACAGACTAGTTAAATTAGGTAAATGTGTGAGGAGGGTGTTATAGAGTGGTATCTGATCATGGTTCACCCCTTGGATTTGATGGGCGATGTGTGTTGGTCATGCATACTTGTCGGTTTCATATGTGTTCCTTATTGTTGTGGTCTATGTGCTTGTTGCATATGCATGGCATTTTCATAATTGCAGTGGTGTCACCATGTGAAAAGTTAATATTGTTGTTGTTGGATGTGGTCGTAATGAGTTCACGCCGGTTGTGCATTGGTCATGCATGTCAATGCTTATATATTGTTATGCATACATTGACATGGTGATAGTTGTTGTGCATGAGGTCATGGTATGTGGCTGGTATGGTCATGCATTGATGACGAGACAATGGTTGAAATGATGACTAAATGTTGATATCATTATGTTTATGTATGTATTGAGCTAATCTGGTTGATTTTGCAGATGAGATATCCTCCTCTGAACTATATTGAGGTATGTTGATTATGTTATGTTTTGGTTTTAGTTAACATGGTGTACTTGTAGGAAGAGAAGATAAAATGTTACTAGCAAGATGGTAGACTACAACTCACAAGATTCTCCCTATAGATCAGATGAGAAACATGGCGAGGGATATTCCCCTTACAAAGCAGTCACTTTGTGAAGATTGAAGGCAAAAATAAGGAGTTGCAAAGAAGACAATGACCAAATCATTTAATCATAAGAGAGACTTGATAGGGCACAAGAGAAACAAGAAAAGGTCAATGTGGTGATTCTTTAGAGCTTATAAGACTTGCAAATACAGGGACCACTTAAACTCAATCATGGACAAGAGGATAGGACTAACAAAGCATATGGTAGCAGGTCACATGGTGGGCACATGTTGGATAGAGATGACATAGTCAGGGATGGTACATTCTTGGATACACCTGATAGATGAGGTAGTGGACATGGGATTTACTCTAGTTCTGGTTCAAACATGTATCATGGTCATCATCGCTATTATCCTTACAGGAGGCGTGACAGGGGATATTTTTCGGATGAGTTCACGAAAGCAAAGCCACATAAATTTGATGGAGAAATGAAGAAGTCACAGGATGCCAAAGTGTGCTTGGGATGAATAAGTTCTTCAGGTTGCATGATTACTCAGTGAACATGAAGGTAAAAATAACTACATTCAGTCTTAAAGGTAAAGTATATATTTGGTGAGAAGATGTAAAGAAGTTCAGAGGTATTCATGAAGAGGAGTTGACTTGGAGTGAGTTCGAGAGACTATTCAAGAAGAAGTATATATCAGAGAGATATTATGTTGACATCGGAAAAGAGTTCTTGAGCTGAAGATGGGATCTATGATCGATGAGGAGAACACTAGTAGATTCTTGGAGTTATTGAGGTATGTGCCTTACCTCAAGGAGGAGAAGGCCAATATTTAATGATTTATCAATGGGTTTCCAGTAGAATTCAAGGACATGACTGAGTATGATGAGCCTAGTAATGAGGCTCATCAATAGGTAAACTATATGTGTCACAATGCCACCCTCCAGCTTATTAAAATTGACTTTTCTCACATTTATTTACATATTCCGTTATATTTTGCTTAATGAGAAGGGTAAAGGTGAGTTGTTATGTCATGTGGCCTCATATGTATTAAATGTAGAAAATGGAGCAGTTTTGGGCTAACTTAAGTGTAGGAACTCGAGGTGGGCAAGCAAGAGATATTTTAGGAGTTTTTCCTCCCTCTTTTACTCCTCAAATCATTCGAAGATTCCTCCCCCATATCTCATCAGTTCAGAGTTACTAGCAGCCAAGAAAGCCGAGTTCATTGGTAGCCAAGCCAGTGATAGTCAAAGACAAGTTAATCTCAAGTTAGGGAGCCAAGTCTCACTATTTTTTAGGAAGTTGTTAGTGGCTTTAGTTTGTATAAATAAGAGAGCCAAGGGACTCATTATGAGTCAATTTTTTGAGGCATCCTAGAGGGAATTTGAGCTGAAACATTGTGACTGTTATTTGCTATGTTGTATTTGACATTTTGATGATAATGAGAAATTCAACGTTGATCCAACACTAAGTTGAATCGGAGGGTTAAAGATCTTGGGTTAGGGCCCAACCCTAGCAGTAAAAGTTCCTCTTTTGTATTTGTATTCTTAGATTAAGATGATAGTTAGCTGCGGAAATTATTTATGTTTTGTTTAGCTTAACAAGTATTTGAATGATTGCATAATATTTTTTCCCTTAGTTTTAAGAAGTAGATCAATGGTGCAATGGTGAAGGAAAGTACTTCAGAAAATCTTGTGACAGTGGCCTCTTCCTCATCTTCGTTGTGGGATCATGATTAGAGGGTCCCACTCTAACAACCCCAAAAACAGAGTTTGTCTTTTGGTAATTACATAGATTAGGTTCCATGCTTAAATAGATCACTATTTATGATTCCTTGGAAGCACCCACAATTGTTATTTTGTTTATTAAGTTTGCCATAGCTTATAAGGCATTCCATTCCATAGATATAGCCATTAGCAATAGATAGATCAACTTTCTCAAAATTCAGCTCATCTTTTCCATGTTGGTATATAGTGATGCATAAATGAAGAGGAAAATAGGTTTTGTTGCAGGGGTTGTTGATTTGCAGGGAGGAACTCATACAACTAGCTTCACCTAAGTCTTCTCCACCTTCTGCGAAGGAATACCAGCCCATAGTTCAAATCTCTGTTTTGCAGCCACCGTAAACAACCACCTTGGAAAAATCCAATCTCCCTGGAGTGTTGGGCTTAGCCTTGTGTAATGTGCACCTTCCTTACACCTTATCTCAATGTCATACATCTATACAACACATTATTCCACTATTCTTTCCCCCCTAAATCTTTAACCTAATTTCATTTAGAAAACCAAGACATCCTATAACAAACTAAGACATCTTGTAGTAGTTCATATAGTAGCTACATGATCTCTTGTAGCAGCTTGTTTGACCCTGTTTTGATTAGAAATTCTAGTTTGAGTATAGGTTATGCTCTCATCTTGGATTTCGTGCCTATATGTTCCACTTGAGACCAACTCTCCCATGCCTTTCCCCCTGCACGATCATATAGCATAACATAGTATTTACATTTCTAAATTTAGAAATTAAAAGACTCTTTTTCAACAAATGTGACATGAGATAGTTCGTGCATGCATGTATGAATCATAATATGATAGAACAAATTCCCATGTCTAATTAGTCCAAATAGCTAGATGATAAAATGCAAGGTTAGCTTAGTTCTTTTTTGCAAGTAATTTGTGTCATTTCCTAGCTAGATGATTCATGGCATTTTCCATTTAGTAACTTTCATTTCCTAAATAGACAAGAATTCACTTTCCTATATTAGAACTAGCTTTACATTCACCATCAATAGTCAGACTCCTTCTAGTCAATAGAAGACTAGTTTGAAACCCTAATGGTCTATCACCTCAGTTGAGAAGTGACATGAGTAGAATGTTGCATCTGTTATGCATATAACATTGTCACCTCCATGTTCATACGAAACCTCAGGTTGAGAACGTAAACTTGGTAGCCATACGAGTTGCAACATTCTTGCTGCAATACTGAGGCTCATCACTTTTTGGCGCTGTTACCGAGGAGGTGTCTAGGTAGATTTAATTTCTCATTTTCTTTCTATTTTTCATTCAATAGATAGTTGCAATTTCTGCTTTCTTTCTGTTTTACATTCAGTAAATAGTTGCAATTTCTACTTTCTTTCTATTTTACAAGTGATTTTGAAAAATACCTAAAAAAAGAGAATTTTTTTTTCATGCCTTGTAGGAGTAGAGACAATTTAGGGTTATTTTTTTTGAATACCCCCATGCCATCAAACAATCAACCTTCCCTCTTCTTCGGTGGTTGTCAGCTTCCCTCTCTGACTGTAGGGGAGCTAGAGGACTCATTAAGTGAACAACCTGAGATATTTGAAGAGCCTAATGGGGAAGAAGAAGAATAAACACTTCCACACACTTACAAAATGGCTGAAAACATACATGAATGTGCTTTTCCCATTAGAGAGACTAGTGGAGATGCTAGGATGAAAAAAATAAGTCCCTCTGCCTTCCTCACTTCCATGGCTTAACCCCAGAAGACACTGATACCTTCTTGTTTGAGTTTTTTGTCATCTATAGAACTTATGATTATACCTCTGATGACCAGAAGTTGAATTTGTTCCCATCAACCCTTAAGGAAGTAGCCTTGCACTGGTTCATGGGTTTACTTGGGGAAAACATCACTACATGGGCTCAAATGCAGCAATACTTCAATGACAAGTATAGGGACGACTGTAGGTCCAAGGACACTAAAGAAGAAATCTTTAGAATGACCTTGGGACATGATGAATCCTTGGAAGATTATGAGGAAATATTCCAACTCAGCTACAAAAGGGCCAGATGCATTGTTGATCTTGAATCACTCAAGTTAGTCCTCCTTAGAGGGATAAGGGAAGATATCCCAGAAACCCTAAACCTGTTGTACAGAGGGGACATCTATCAAATATCTTATGAAGATATCAAGAAAGTTTTTAGAAATCATTCTAGGGCTTCCAGAAAGAAGGGTAGGGCTAGTCAAGCTTTGGCCAGTCCATCCTCCTCCAACACATCTATCAAGAGTGAAATTGGAAACATGTTGAAGGACTTTAAGAGTGAAATGCTACATAGCCTTGCTATGCAAATGGACACCATGAAGATCAAGAGAAAGTAGAAGGAAGCATAAAGAGCCTTAGTCGTCTTTTGACCTAGATGCACCAGAAGGCACCACATAAATGAATGTCCACTGAATGTTATAGAGGTCTGTTCGGTCTGTGAGGAAAACCACTCCACAGATATGTGCCCTTCTATGCCTTGATTGAAAGTTGTATATCAAGGAACTGAAGGTTTGGCTGAAAGACTCTATTATATCAACCAAAGGAGGCCTCAAGGGCCTCAACCATACTAACAGGGCATGCAAGGGGTGTCCTATTCATATTACAATGCCAATCATAATGCATCCATTCCCCCTTGGTGTCCTCCTACTCATCCTTCATGGTCCACACCTTCTCCCTGGTCTTATGTACCTCAATACCATTCCCAACCTACCAATTAATCATTTTAGCCATATGCTCCTCCACATCCTCAATGGAATACCCCATCACAGGGGTCAAGGCTCGCATTCAACTAATATTCAGCCTTAGTATCTTCACCTCCATCTCAATCACAACTCCTTCATCTTGCTCCACCTAAGTAACCTTATATGCTTTCTCAACCAAATTTGAACCCAAACAACAAATAGACACAACAGGTTGATAGTGGAGAGTCATCCTACCCTACCTATGTTGTGGAAATTCAAGAAATAAACCTCAGGTCTGGAAGAGTGCTTCCAAATAACCAACCTCCATCTCCACTTGAGGAGCTTGAAGAGGAAAAAAAAGAGATTTTTACTAAAGCCAATCAAACTCCTTTTCTTGAAAGATTGATCCATTCTAGTCAACACACCCCAGAAGAAATTGAACTTTTGGGAGAATTGAAAAATTTGTGTGTTAAAATCCCACTCTTCTAAGCCATCAAGGATGTCCCCATCTACAACAAGCTAATCAAGGAGAAATTATTCAAACATCCTTGGAGGAGAAAGAAGGACATCCCTACCATTAAATTCATTAGACAATTGTCTGACTTAATGCTGGGGAGAGTGATTTTCCCAAAGTATCTAGACCCTGGGAGTCCCATGGTAGATGTGCACATTGATGGAATAATTTCCCCCCACACCTTGATTGATATTGGGGCTGCCATCAATGTGATGACTAAGGAAACCATGCTCAAGCTGAATCTCCAAGGATCATTGAGGAAGACCACAACAATATTGCATCTTGCAGACAGATCCATAGTATCTCCTCAGGGAGTTGTTGAGGATGTGATGGTCTCTATTGATTCCTAGGAGTACCCTGCTGAATTCTTAGTTCTCCAGTCCAAGACCAAATTCAATGGTTATCCTCTCATACTTGGAAGGCCATTTCTAACCACTACTTATGCTTACATAAGTTGCAGGGCTAGGAACATGACCATTAAGAATGGGCATTTGTCCAAATAGGTGGTCTTGTATCCTCCTGCTCAAACATCCTTAGAGCATGACTTACCCTTGTGGTCAGAAGAGGAAAAGAAAGAGTAAGATGAAATGTACCATACCACATCCTACCTAATCTGTACCCTAGATACTATTATAGGAGTGGGGAAACCTGATGAAGATGACCTAATTGATCAAATCATCCAGAACCAGCCCCCCAACGCCATGCCTCTTGACGAGATGGTGAAGAAATTTTAAGATAACCCTTGGAATGATTTGTGCCTAGTTGATTCAAGTCTTGTTCATATCAAAATGGTAGAATTTGGTCCATCTAAAACATTGAAAATCAACCCCTTTTTCTCAGCCATCCAGGAAGAGAAGTTGTGCAACATGCTAAGAGAGAACTTGTGTTATAGACATTTTTGGGCACTTCAACACCAATCACAAATGTCCATAAACTGAGGGCTATTAAGTCCCTAAAAGGGTTGCTTCACTACCTAAAGGAACAAGGTCAACTGATTACATCATCTCCTAGAAGTCCTCCACTGAAAACTACTCATAAATGGTCCAAACTGGACCATACAGAAAGCTCCATGCAGAGGGTGTGATGCGTATCACCTTTCCAATGTACAGGGTGTGATGCATACTGTTTGGCTCCTCTGTAGGGTGCGATGGTCGGGAATGGACAAATGGCAAGGACCAAAATGCGAGGTGGAAGATCATGGAATCTTCCAGAAGCTTCCCCTATGACACTTGCCACTCCATTTTCGACCAGGGATGAGTAAGAGATATTCATTCTCCAAGTGGAAGCAGAAGCTATCAGAGAGAAGACACTAATCAAGATTTGAAAAGATGACTCACCTCTCTGTAATCATCTATATATGGATCCCTCATCACAGAGATCCAGAGGCTGGAATTTTGTAATCTATAGAGAAGTGCTGTTGGTATTCTTGTGTACATTCACAGTGTTGGGTGATTTT